>MU228405.1:537252-585062 GCA_018584345.1 Thuja plicata
CCATAAATTCCATCGAAAATGAGTATGAAGAGAAAAAGCCAAACCCATTTTATGTCTCTCTGCTATTGAATGGTCAAAAGTTGAGTAATTGTATTATTGATTCTGGTGCTTCTGACAACATAATGCCTGCCCCCGTAGCTAAGGATTTGGACTTACCCTTAACCAAAACCTTCGGTCATTGTTACTCTATGGACGGTAAAGAAGTGCCATTAAAGGGTCAGATCAAAGATTGTCAAGCTGTCCTAGCTGCATACCCTGACAAATGGCTAAAACTCACTATTTTAGTAGCTGATATCCCGGCTAGTTATGGAATGTTGCTCAGCAAAACTTTCTATAAAGACTTGGGCGGGGATATAAAAATGGACTGGTTCAAAGCCACTATTCCCATAGGCAAAAAGAAGGTAAAACTAGAACCTGAACCTAAGAATAAGTATACCGTGATACCCTCAGATGAACCCAGAGCCCAAATCCTGTATGAAGAATGCAATTTTGGGAATTATGTCATCCTGGCTAATTCAGATAAAGATGTCCAAATCAAACCTTAGTTGGAAGAAGACATTTGGAAAATGGAGTTTGACGGAAGCTTCTCTAACTCAGGTTCAGGTGCCGGAGTGGTCCTTTTCCCTCCCCATGGAGAGTGCATTCCTTTTTCTTTCAAGTTATATTTCAAAAACACTGACAACACTGCAGAATATGAAGCCTTGTTGTTAGGTCTGGAGGAGTGCAGGTTTAGAGGGGTCAAAAAGCTGATAGTGAAAGGAGACGGCGAATTGATTGTAAAACAGGTTTGGGGGCAGTTTTCTATAAGGAATGAGAAATTGAAGCATTACAGAAACCTAGTCTGGGATGACATAGAATTTTTTGATGCCATTTCCATTGAGTATATTCCTAGGAATCAGAATACCAGAGCAGATTCTCTGGCCGTATCTGCTTCTTTGCTCTTGCCACACTTTGATTTTAAAACTAAGAAGTACCAGATTGAAATGATATACAAACCAAGGGTACCAGATAATGTTCAAAACTGGCAAGTGTTTGATGATGATGCACAACTTAAAGAATTTCTAGAGTGTGCCGCTGGATTTGCTGAAATATATTTTGAAGGTTCAAAAAATGAATCTAAAGAAGTTTACCAAGATGAGGATGATAATTCAGGGATGATTCAGCTGAAAAGTAACAAAATCCCTAAAGGCCTAGTTTCTCTGGAGCATCTGTTCAGAAGAAGAGACGACAGCACAGTGAAGGAAAAGGTCTCACATGTTCCAAATCCAAAGGAATATGACAAAATTGATATAGGTGATCAGGGTTCTCCTAGGTGGATTTCCATTGGTCAAAATTGTCCTGAATATGAGAAAGAAGACTTGAAAAGGTTATTGAAGGAATACAGAGATGTTTTCGCCTGGGATTATGGAGATCTGAAAGTTTTCAGAGATGGTCAATTTGAGCACCAAATCCCCTTGAAACCCGGAGTTGTTCCTTTCCGCCAGAAGTTAAGGAACTATAACCCTAAGGTATCAGAAGCTATACTGAGGGAAGTTAAAAAGATGTTACAGGCCCGAATCATCTACCCTATTCACCATTCAATGTGGATAGCTAACATAGTGCCCGTAAGAAAGAAAAATGGTGAAGTTCAAATTTGTATTGATTTTCGTAACCTGAACCAAGCAAGTTTGAAAGATAATTATGCTTTTCCTGTTATGGAGCATGTCTTGCAGGCAGTCTCTAGTTCTGAAGCCATGCCAATGTTAGATGGCTATTTGGGTTACAATCAAATAGGGGTAGCAAAAGCCGACCAACACAAGACAACCTTCATCATGCCCTGGGGCACTTATGCCTACAACCGAATGCCCTTTGGACTAATAAACACAGGTGCAACTTTTCAACGGGAAATGAATTCTTCCTTCGAAGATCTCAGAAATAAGATCATAGTGATCTATCTAGATGACCTTATAGTATTTTCAAAAAGGAGAAACCAGCACTTGAACGACCTGGAATGAGTTTTGCAGCGTTGCAAAAACCATGGCATCTCTTTAAACCCCAAAAAGTCCATATTCTTTGTAGAGGAGGGAAAGTTACTCAGTCATATAGTATCAAAGGAGGGCATCAAAATCGACCCTGAATGAGTTAAAGCAATTCAGCAACTTAGCCTTCCTACCAGCAGAATTGGTCTGAAGTCATTCTTCAGTCAAATTAATTTTCTGCAAGCTTTTATTCCTGAATTCTCTGAAGTGACAAGGCATATGATCAAAATGATGAGTGAGAAAATCCCTTTTAAGTGGAATGATGATGGACAGAAAGCTTTTGAAGATATTAAAACTGCCATATCTCAGGCGCCAGTGTTGAGAAGTCCAAATTTCAGAAAATATTTTATTGTGTACTGCTACGCCTCTCAACATACCCTTTCAAGCATACTCACTCAGAAAGATAAAGAAGGATAGGAAGCTCCCATAGCCTTTATGAGTGTGCCCCTGAAGAAGCATGAGCTCAAATACTCCCAAATAGAAAAACATGCTTACACTGTGGTAAAGGTAGTGAAGCATTTCAGGTATTACATTCTTCACTCGCATAGTACTATATATGTGCCAGAAACTGCTGTGAAGAGCATTCTGGTTCAGAAGGAGATTGGCATGAATAAAAAAGTTGTATGGATTGCGAAGATTCAAGAATATGACTTAACAATCAAACCTACAAATTTGGTAAGGGGAAAGGGTTTATGTAAATTAATTGCAGAGAACAATGAGATATGTGAAAAAATCGATGAAGTCCCTATGACATTATTGGTTAGTTCAATCGACCCTTGGTTCTCCAACATCACTTACTTCCTTACATATGGTGAGTGCCCAGGTCATTTGAATCAAAAGGAAAGGCACAACCTGAGATTAAAGGCTAATAAATATGTGATTTCCTAGGGAACCTTGTTCAAAAGGGGGGTTGATGGAACTTTTCTCAGGTGTGTTGATGAAGAACAACAGAAAGAATTGTTCAAAGCATTCCATGATGAAGCGTGCGGGCAAAATTACTCTTCAACTGTGATAGCTTACAAGATTCTTTGAAATAGGTTCTACTAGCCAGGGATGTTCAAGGACGCTTATCAGTATGTCAGAAACTGTGACAAATGTCAACTGTTTGCTGGAAGGCCATATCTGGCAGCGTTACCCCTCAAACCAGTTATTGTGGAAGAACCATTTAGACAATGGGGAATCAATTTCATCGGGCCGTTGAATCCACCATCCAGTGTTAGGGATATCTATATTCTAACAGCCACCGATTATTTTACAAAGTGGGTGGAGGCAATACCCATGAAGAAGGCGAACTCTCAGGTGGTGTGTGAATTTTTGCTGAATTTTATTTTTGTAAGATTCGGAGTGCCAATCAAAATTGTAGCAGATAATGCCACATATTTTTCTTCAGAAGAAATATCAACTTTTTTCTATGAGCATGGTGTGGCGTTGGCACATTCCTTAGATTATTTCGCGCAGGGAAATGGCCAGGCAGAATCCAACAACAAGAACCTGATAGCCATAATGAAAAAATTAATGGATGATAGTCCCCGAGAATGGCACAAGAAACTCCATGAGGCACTCTGGGCAGATCGGATCACTTTGAAATGAGCTATCGGCATGTCACCCTTTGAACTAGTATATGGAATCGGGGCTCATGTTTCATTACCTCTCGAACTATCCTCAACAAAACTCCAAGCAGTCATTGAAGATGAGTATTTCAAAGATCCTCTAGAAAGGAACGTAATGCACTTGAGCAAGTTAGAAGAAGACAGAGAAAATATGGTAGATCATATCACTGAACATCAGATAAAGGTGAAGTAGATCTTTGACATGCAAGCTAGACCTCGCAGTTTTCTGGAGGGCGATGAAGTTTTGCTATGGGACAAAAGAAGGGCACCAAAAGGATCGCATGGGAAGTTCGAATCTCTATGGAAAGGTCCGTTCATTATCTCTGAAGCTCTGGGTTCGAACACTTTTAAACTATCATATCTGGATGGTGCTAACCTGCCACTTACTTACAATGGGTAGGATCTGAAACTGTGCAAGCTCTAGGTGTCTGGGTTCATCCCCTTTGTACATATTAGTTAGTTGTCTGTGTTTTCAGTTTTGGTTGTGTCCCTCTTTTCTTTTCCTTTCCTTTCATTTTGTTCGGTCTGCGAAACCAGTATTGTGAAGTTCTCTGCAAATTGGGAAATCTGCAGTTCCCAGTCAGAGCCAATGTTAGGGGGTTAAGAGTCGCCTTTATTTGAACTTTCCAAGTTCATGTGTCTATAATGGTCCAAGCTTCACTATGTTCACTTTCCTACCTTGTTGGTTCCTCCAAAGCCTGTATATTTGAGTCTGTCAAATCTAAGCTTTGGCGCTGTCCTGTTCAGTTCTGGTCTGTTATAAACTGATCACTCGCACTTTCAAGTCATTTGAACCACCTTGAACCTCTTTGAACTCCGGTTCAAAGTAGTTCAAAGTAGTTCAATAGCGGCCTAAGTCATTTTATTGCTAATGATGTGTTCCTGCAGGAAAGCATGTGGTATTTCCCCTTTGTGAGATGTTGAACCTCTTTGAACCCCTTTGAACTCCGGTTCAAAGTAGTTCAAAGTAGTTCAGAAAGGACGCAGGTGGGATTCTTAATGACGTGATGCTTGACAAGACATGCTGATTAATGTGGCATGATTCTATTTTTGGGTCAGTACACGGAAACCAAGGAAATCACTTGCATGGGTGGAAAATATTTGATTTGGAGAGCAAATAATTATGATTGGAAAGGGTGGCAGGTCCCGAAGATACATGATGATTGGAAAGTATTTATTTTTAGCATCACTTGGCATTGAAAGCCTGATTAACGCTCACATAAAGTTGTCTATCCCGTGCTTCAAACTGTAAATAGAAAGAAGCTTGGTAAGTCATTTTTCCCTATTATGCATTCGCGGACTCTTGGCACTGGGAAGGTGGTCTGGTCGCGTTCAAATCTTACAGGTAGCTTTTTCGAGCTCTGCCCCTCATTTCTGGTTGTTGCTTAAAATTCAATATTTTGAGCAGTGAGCTGGTAGACTTTTCATCTTCTTATGCAAATATGAAGTCTATTATGCACTTCTTTGGAAATGTAAAAAATCTAGAATGTAGAGCTCCAGTCATAACAGACACAGATTTGTTCGGGGTTTTTGTTGATGCCATAACTTCAAATCTTTTTTCTCAAGTTGACGAAGAGTCTGTTGTAGAAATTTTAGCCAGTGGTTTACTAGAAGCAGTCGCATTCCCACCATCCACCATCTATCTAGAGTTTATATAGGAGTGCATTAATAGATATGATGTTAAATTGAAAAGTATTTTAAATGCAGATGGTCAAACCTTAATACCGGTGAACCATAGAACCATTGTGGAAGTTTTCAAAATACCTTATGAGGATCTTGTTAATTTCACCCCCACCCAGTCATTGGCTCAATTTAGGGAAAATGTTCACAAGAACAGAAGTCATATAGCAAGAAAATGGACAAAAACCAACTACAAAGGAGGGTCGCGGTTACCCAAATCCCTTACTAAGGATCACATGAACCCTCTGGTACATGATATTGTTTTCCTTCACCGATTGAAAGGTTCTGAATAGGCCCTGTACTTTGATGAATGGATGTTCCATTTTGTAGAGATCGTTCTAGAAGGGAGACAGCACATAGACTGGGCCGAGATCATAGCCATATCCCTTAGAGATCAACTCAAGAAAAATCAAATGACCAAAGAAGGGTTTTATATGTCCTCATACTAAATGTATTGCTTGGCCTGCACTCAAAATTTATCTCCTATTCAGCAAGTTCTTTCGAACGAAAGCTTGTTTATTTATGAGTACTGCCCCCTGTTGAGAAAAGACAAAGTTTTAGAGGACTTTAGGAAAGTACATGATGTGTTTTGGGGGAAATTACGCCAAGAACTCGTAGGCGTGTCGAACCAGAGAATTTCAAAGAATGCTCAGAAATTGGTTCAGATGTTTGGCAGTTTCTACATTCAATTTCCCCACTTCACATATATTCGGGTAGGTGGATTCGAAGAGGAACCCTTGAAGCTGCCTCGGTACGCTTTCAATTGTTTTGTTTTGGTGGAAGTTTGCAGACAACTATTTATTGTTATTAAAACTTCTCTCCCGTAAGACAAGTGGAATTCTTTTTTTCTGGTGAAACTAGGCCATTTGGTATGTAACAGTATGTTCGATGCATCCATTGTGGGGAGCAATTTATTGAACTTCCACATGCCCTTTTATGAACCAAGGATAGGATTTGATAGCAAGGGTTTTTCCAGGAAGACTCTAGGGATAATTAAATGCCCTTCCCCAAGTTATCATCTTGAGGATCTATGGGAGAATCTCAGCGATGAGAAAATGATATGGGAGCGGGATTGAACAAGACTCACTATATCTCAGATCAAGCTATTACATTTGAGGTTTGATATCAAAAGTATAGAAGAGGAAAGTTCAGAGGTCCCCTATCCATCTGCCACCTATTCAGAGGCAGAAGGTGTCCCAATTATCGATTGGGGCAGGAAAGAATCCAGCAATATCAAACTCTGAGCCTGTAGCATTTTTGAAGAAACTGAGAATTGGATTATGGCAAGGAAGAAAGGAGTTCAACTCCTTACAAACACATGCCTTGATGCTAGGTCACCTATTAAAAGTGTAAAGAAAGCTCTTGCTAATGATTCTCCTTTGTTATCAAATGCAGGTGAAGAAATATCATTGAAGGAGAAGACAACTTCAGTGAAACATCCTACCGCACCAAGATCAAGGGTAAGGATAAGGTCAAAAAAGAGGAACCAGATGGCTTCAGAAGAACCTGATTATTTGGAGGATATCGTGGAGCTCAATGAAGAACACCTCTCATTCACCCCTGATCACAAATGGAAGGTTTAGGAGGTTCTCACACATTATTAGGAGCCATCCCAGGTTACAGACATGCCTGTAAAGACTCCTGATAACCGAATTATGCCTAGTTTAGTTCGACCATGGCTCACTAAATCGGTTAGCAAGAGGAAAAGTTTCAAACCGCTGGCTATGACATTTAAAGAGATTATTACAAGGTATGCTGCACTCACTCCAAAAGTTAAAAGAATGAAAAGTGATGCGAGGTTGACAACAGATCCGTCAACAGGGAAGATCATTGCTAAAATTGCCACTTTAAAGCCTACAGAAGAGGTGCAGGATCCTGAGCCTGAGGATTACGAAATAACAAAAATGGAGTTAGGGGTTCTGAATAGAGACTCCCGTGATCGCATTTTCAAGTTTTCCACAGATCATATGTTAGGACAGTCACAGAAAGATGGCAGGGAGAAATGGGAATTGAAGAAAATAGTCTCAACCATGGCAAAATTTCTCTCGTCATTGGCAGAAAATGGTGTGTTACCTTTGGCACAGGCCCACCAAGGATTCAACCCCAATTCGGCAGAAAATCAAAAGTTGGTCAAACAGGTACAGCAAGGTAGAACCTAGACAGAAGTAATAAAGGCATGGACAGATGTTATAATAGCAGAAGGAAGTGCCTTCATAAGGGAGTTCATGAGCACCTGTGTGGACGGCGAAATACTCCTGGGGGAAATTCAAACCTTAATCCCAATATGGGAAAGCGAGGCAGAAAATTGTGCAGATGTTGTGATGCGAGTGCAGGAGGTTGAAGATTATGGAGTAAAACAGTTTTTAAATGAAAATCCCATGAATTTAGTTGATCCTTGTATGCTATTTATTTTAAAGAAAAACTTTGGCTGGAAGAAAACATTGTTTGAAGCAGCTATTTCTCAGATGAGAGCCATGGAGAAAGAAGTGCAGGAAATTCATTGCGACACCTTGAAGGACATAAAATTAGTGAACCCCTCAGGCATCTTACAACTGGAGGATGGAAATCAGGGTGTCGATGTGATGGTTAAGTCCTTCGTTGATGTAATGAATTCTTTCAAAGAGAGTGAAGCTCCAATAGTTCACGACCTCACCAGAACCACCAACATTGAGGCTATGCTGATCTTGAACCGGGGACAACTGCCAAAACAAGCTGAAAGAATCTAGAAAATGCGATGGGAGAAGAACGCGATGCACGCCAAATTGGCCACACTAAAAAATCTGCATGCCCCGCCTACTCAGGAATTGTTGCGTGTCTTCTGGTCGTGGAAGCTGGTGAAGATGGCCACGTCAACAGATACACAAGAAAGCTAAATCGGATTCATTTTTATTTCCCTAATTTGTCCTGATTTTGAAAACCTTATTCTGAGAACTTTGTTATAACTGGTAACCATTTCTTTCTGAAAGAGTTTGTTGACTAGTGTCTGAGGATGGCCCATTCTAGGGATACAGATCACATAAATTAAAGATTGGTGAAATGCCCAACTCTGGAGGCAATTCCACTTCATATGCATTCTTTCCATACTTATGCAATATCCTTAGTGGTCCTATCTTGTTCATGAGTAATTCAATTGGATTACCCTTGGGTATTGTTTCCTTTTTGAGATAAGAAAGTAGAAGATCCCCCATCTTGAACTGCAAATCCCTCCTTGTATGATCTTCTTTGGACTTATATTAATCTCCTTGCTTCTATAGATTCCTTTTGACCTAACCATGTAGCTCCTTCATCTATTCTACAAATTAATCCCCTTTATAAATCCTTCCATCTTGTAAACTGAGATCCCTTAACTCCAAGATTCCTCTAGGATTAGCCCCATAAACTATCTCAAATGGGCTTTTAGAAGTACTCCTATTAATTGAGTCACTATAGGCATATTCTGCTTGCCGTATGATATGATCCCATGACTTTCCATGCTATTGTAAAGTTAACTATACTGAAGTATATGACTCTATTTATTTTTTTCATTATGGCAACAAATTCATATGAAGTTTTGGATTCAGCACACATTATCAGAAGATCAGAAATTGGCTAAGTACATAAAATAAGACAGAGCAAGGAACAAACTGTTATAGTTTTGATTAGCGTGTGTTCATTTGTTATCCAAATGATATGTGCCTTTGAAGATAATATTATGAGTATGTTTAAAGGCTAATTCTAAGAGAGAATGATCAGATCTATAAGTATGAAGAAGATACAGCAAGTTGAAGAGGTACAGCCAGTGAATGACAGAACAGGACAGAGATCATGGAAAGAGCCGATAGAGATTGTTTTGGTATGGAAGTTTCACTTATCCTCAAGACTTGCACCTTTGGATTAGAAATTTTCAGTGACCTAAAAATATATGGTTAAAAGCGCATGACTTGATTCATCCAGGATAATTAGTTAGAGCTATTTTGGTGAAGCGGACTATGTGAAAAGACGTGTATGTTCAGTTTGAGTAAAGTAGTTATAATTAATTTTAAGCCAACTTAATGAAGGTTTGCATGGTTATGTAAGTGATCAAGATACATGTTAAAAGGTTTCCTAAAGCCAACATGTTCATTTCCTTTTAGGAAGTACTTATAGAAGGTCATTTGTGATGGGAAAAGTTGCTGAAGCTAGAGATAAGAAAAGCAGAGCAGAGTGTAAAAGCAACAAAGCTATATCTGTCATATGTTGATGATATAGATATTGAAGTAGAAGAATTTAGAGTGAATAAAATATTTTTCTAGAGATAAACAAGAGGTTAAAGCATCAACACACAAAAGTAACTGATGAGACAAGCAGTGTCACAGTAGCAGTTCACCTTGTATATACAGTGTCTATCGAAGATCTATAAGGTTGTAGCCTTCACCACTTGAGCAGTGTGCTCTTAGACAATGAGTTCACCACCCCTAATAGGGTTATTTCAAAAGAATCCTAACAGGGTCCGACCCTTAACAAGGTCACTGTACTTCATGTATTGTAAAGACAACTCCTAACAGGGTTAAGGATCTTCTAACAAGGATCATGAGAAACTAGTATAAAATATTTGTGGGTACTGATTCCCACTGGGGTTTTCACCTACATTGGGCTTCCCCATAATCATATATGGTGTTATGTGTTGTGTATATTTATATTACTTGCATTAATATTCAATTTCAGTACATAAGCATTAAGTAAATATTCAGATAATAAGAAAAAGTATTAATTGATGGATCACTGATTCACCCCCCCCCACCCTCTCAGTGATCCTAATCCTAACAATTGGTATCAAAGATCTGGTCCTTAGCAAAGAAGTTTAACCACTTGAGGAGATCATGGAGAAGGAAGAAATGAAACACCTAAAAAAAAATCTTGAAGCAACCCTTGAAGAACTTGACACATATGAAAAAGAAAATGAAGATCTAAAACTAAAAGTTGAAGGCATGCAAATAATTATCAAGAAACTGAAAAAAGAATTAAGGAATTGTTCTTCAAACGATTTGGGGGAAGTAGTCAAAAAATTGAATGAAGAAAATTCATCTCTAAAGGATCAGATTGAAGAATTAGATGAAAAGCTATGTAACAATCAAGATGCCTATGATGATCAAGTCAAAGTAAACAAGCAGTTAGATGAACAACTGAGACAAGAAAACATGGAAATCTCGGAGCTAAAAAACAACAAAGAGAAGATGGAATCTGAATTGATTGTAGAAAAGAATCATATTGACAAGTTACACACAAGCAAGGATCTGATAGAATCTCAGTTGTATGCTCAAAAGGTTAAAGGAGATACCAGTGGTATAGGATACAATGAAGAACAAATTTAGATTGATGCCATGCAAGAAAGAATGAGAGAACCAAAGGACATCAGAGACACTAAGGAGATCGAAAATTAGAATAAACACAATATTGAACCACCTAAGGATGAATGCAAGCTAGTTTATCATACTTGTTATGCCTGTAACAACCATGGAAATATTGCAAGGGATTGTAAAGAGGTAAGACCCTTCAATGGTTACTGTTATTCATGCAATAAATCTATTCATAGAGCTATGAATTGTAAAACAAGTCAGAAGAACAAGAATCAGAATAATCAAAGAAATTAGAATCAGCAAAGGCAAAGAAGATATCCTCAGCAAAATGATAGAAGCCCTCAGAAAATTACATGTCAGATATGTAATTACAATGGACACATAGCAAAGTAGTGTAGCATGATGAACAAGAACATAAGACCTCCTATCATTTGTCACACATGTGGAAAAGTTGGACACATCTCTAAGCATAGTAGATCTAGAGAACAGAGACATGAAAGCCCTAAAATGTCAAAAGATTCATTATGGGATAAGGAAGGAGAAATCAAATTTGTGAAAGCTATGGAAGATGTGAGAAAGATATGGGTCAAATTAAATAAGGACAAGGAAGAGAACAAGGTAGGAGATGCATCCTCAGTGTATGCACCTTCTACTTCTGGATAGTTGACCCTCATGGTCTTAGGGGGAGCTATTCTAGCTCTGAACCCCTGTGTGGCTGGTATACTCACCTCTGAGTATGTGCCTTGGATTATAATTGTTTGGTGACATTATGATGTAGTATACCAGAGAACACAATCTAAGTTGTTATCAGGATCAAGAAAGTAAGTTATAGTTTCTTCTTGTGTCTACGCAAAAAGTATTAATGGCAAAAATCTACTTTGAAATCACCAAGTCCTCACTTGCGGTTAGATTAAATGATTGGAGATCATAGAAGCCCTAGCAGTTGTATTGTTAATGGACTATAGTTGTTATCAACAGTGAAGAAAGAAGATTGATAATACTTATTTGTTAAGCAAAGTAATTCAAGTTTGAAACGAAGCCCAAGCATGGACACGTCATTTCAGAAATTAGTTGAAAAATTACTTAACAATCAAGTAAGCGGTTGGATAATCAAAGGAGAACTTGCAGTCAAGTAGCCAAGAGTCACAATTACATTCTTCAGCAGAGATTGATATCAAGAAAATCTTTGAAACATCTTAGAAGAAATTTATTAGTATGCTTCAACACGTGAATTTCATGAAGAAAAATGGGTCAAAATCTTGTTGAGCAGTGTTCTATGTGAGAGTATCAGTATAGCCATTGGAGATTTTATTTTGGAGCTGACCTGATGTTATCCTTGGAAGCACATATATCAGTATAGATATTGGATATTTTTGGAGCCGACCTGATGTTATCCTTGGAAGTGCATACTTATTATGCACCCATAGCCAAGGACATGGAGGATACATTCATGGTTGATAATGTTGAAGTATCAATGGCAATCAATGGATATTGATCTAGACAAGTTTGAAGAAACATTTGTGAGTACTCAAGAGGCTGAGAGTCTTTAAATCAGCAAGAAGATATATTTATTTTAGATATCACAAAAAAGGAAGCAGGAAAAGAGAAGACTAAAGTGATGGACAATTCATCATCATTATTGTAAATCTTGACACCCATAACAAACTTAGACTCATGGGGAGTAAATAAGTAAGTGGGAGTATATAATATAAAGAAGTCATGAAAAATAGATCAGATATTGTAGAAGAGAAGTATATGAAGAAGAGGCTTAGTAAATTGGTTAGCAACTTTACACTTGATTTTAGTTCACTCAAAGTTGGTCAAGCATCCTTGAAAGAGTTTTCAGCAAAAGGAAGAAAGATTATTGTTGACTGTATGAATCATGCAAGTTAATTTCCCATCATTACAAAGAAGATCCAGGAGGTAGAGGATATGATAGAGAAAACAAGGAAATCTATGGAAGATCCTTCCACTGATATCAATTTGTGTATATCAGGGGCAGATTGATAAGATTGAGAAGGCAGAGAAGATAATATCAAAGGTTGAGTAAAGTAATGTATAGAATATGAATTCTATCATGTGATCTAGAAGGTTGTAGCCTTCACCACTTGAGAAGTGTGCTCTTTGATAGTGATTCCTTAGACAATGATTCCACCACCCCTAACTCAGTTATTTTTAAAGACTCCTAATAGGGTTTGACCCTTAACAAGGTCACTGTACTTCATGTATTGTAAAGACAACTCCTAACAGGGTTAAGGATCTTCTAACAAGGATCATAAGAAACTAGTACAAAATATTTGTGGGTACTAATTCCCACCAGGGTTTTCACCTACATTGGGTTTCCCCATAATCATATATGGTGTTATGTGTTGTGTATATTTATCTTACTTGCATTGATATTCAAGTTTGGTATATAAGCATTAAGTAAAGATTCAGATAATTAGAAAAATTATTAATTGATGGATCATTGATTCACCCCCCCTCTCAGTGATCCTAATCCTAACACATGTTTCTTGGTTAGACATCTCAGTAGAATTCCCAAAGAAATATTGACTACCTTAGCTTTCCCATCTGACTAAGGGTGATAGGATGAAGAGAAAGACAAATTTGTCCCCAATATCTTCCAAAGAGTCCACCAAAAGTGACCCACAAACTTACTATCCCTATCACTTACTATATTCAATGGCAATCAAAAGGAATTCTCACAATGTCTCTAAAGAATAATCGTACAATATGTGAAGCATCATTGGTTTGCTTGCATGGAATGAAGTGTTCCATTTTACTAAAATAGTCCACCACAAGAAACACATTGTCATGTCCCTTTGATGTCTTTGGCAATCCCAAAACAAATTCCATACTTAGACACTCCCAAGGCCTTTAGGGTATGGATAGAGGTTTATACAACCCACTATTACTACTTTTTCCTTTAGCCATCAAAAATATCTGACACTGCTCAACAAAATTTCTGACATATGACTATATCCTAGGCCAATAGTAAGGTGTATTCACCTGCTCAAGTGTCTTTTCCACTCCAAAGTGGCCTCCTAAGCTTCCTCGGTGTTTCTCCTTCATAATTTTCTCCCTCATTAAGCATTGAGGTATACACATGAGGTTTCCTTTGAACAATAGTCCCTCCTTCAACATATAATCAGTGAATTCCACCTTGAACTACTATTAGAACTTTACACATGCCTCATATGAATCTTTGAAATCATTATCCTCTTTGTAGAGGTCTTTCAAATCATTCATCCCCACTCTTTGCAACTACACCTCCTATATGGTTAGCACTCTTCTACTTAGAGCATCAACAACCTTGTTTCCAACTCCTTTCTTGTGTTTGAACACAAATGTGTATGCTTGCAAAGCTTCCACCTATTTAAGGTGCTTTTGATTCAATTTTTCTTTCTCATTCAAGAAACTAAGGGCATGGTTATCTATGTAGACCACCAATTCCCTTGGTATGAGATAATGTCTCCACTTTTTAATTGCTTTTACCATAGCATACAACTCCAAATCATAGGTGGAGTAATTTTGTTTAGCCTCATTTAACTTCTCTAAGAAGAATGCCACAGGGTGTCCCTCTTGACTTAACATTGCTCCAATGGATAGCGTACTAGCATCACACTCCACCAAAAATAACTGGTTGAAGTTTTGAAACCTAAGTGTAGGTAGTTCTGCTATTCTTTTTTTCAAAATTTCAAATCCCTGATCTGCTGCTATTGTCCACTTGAACTGGCATTTGATTCCTCCTTTGATAGTGTTGAGGATAGGGGCACATACATCACTAAAATTCATTAAAAATTTCATATAGTAGGATGCCAATCCATGAAAAATCCTAACATCCCCTATGGATCTAGGTGTAGGCCATTCTAAAATAGACTTGACCTTATCAAGATCCATCTTCATACATCCATTAGCAGCCACAAAACCAAGATAAACTAATTTAGTTTTCAAGAACTCACATTTTTCCTGATTGATCATTAACTTCTCTTGGTGTATCCTCCTCAATACCATCTCCAAATGCTTCATGTTCTCCTTGTTAGACCTGCTAAAGATCAAAATGTCATCAAGATAAAATATTAAAAACTTACCTATGAAATCTGCTAGCACTTCGTTCATGAGCCTCACGAATGTGCTAGGTGCATTTGTTTGGCCAAAGGACATTACTAGCTACTCATACAACCCTTAATTTTTTTTGAAGGTTATCTTCCATTCATCACTAGGTCTACCATTAATTTGGTGATACCTTGACTTCAAATCCACCTTGGAAAAATAACAAGAACCCCTATGTTGTCTAGCAAATCTTCAATCCGAGGTATTGAGAATCTATATCTAATTGTGATTTTGTTAATGGACCTTGAGTCAGTTCGCATCCTCCATTTTCCATCCTTCTTAGGTGCAAGGATAGTTGGCACAACACATGGGCTCAAACTCTTCCTTATTAACCCCTTATCCAACAAATCTTGTATCTATTTTTCTATCTCTACATTTTGACTTGGTGTCATCTTATATGCTTCTTTTTTAGGTAGATTAGCTCTAGGTATGAAATCTATCTATTGGCACACATCCCTCATGGGTGGAAATGCACTAGGCAATCCATTATCCACTATGTCATTATACTTTTCCAACAGTGCTTGTACTTCCTATGGCATACTGGCTTTCTCTTTGGTATCCTCCTTTGGCTTCACTATCACTGAAAAACATACTCATTTCTCCTTCTTCATAGCCTTTAGAAACTCCTTTTCACTCAAGAGAATCACACTGGTTCCCACATTCTTCTCCTCATTAGGTTCTTGTAAAGGATCCATTTGAAATTTCTTTCCTTGCTTGCTAATCACATAGTTGTTCTTCTCACCATCATGAATGGCCTTAACATCATATTGCCATTGGCTTCCTATAAGAAGATGACATGAATCCATGGGAAATATGTCACATAGAACCTTGTCCTTATACTCACCTATTTTGAACTCTACCATTGTTTGTTCATCACCACTATCTGCTGCTCGTTGTTTAACCATGATACTTTATAGGGAGTGGTGTGAGGTATCATTCTAAGTTTTAGCTTGTCCACCATCTTAGTTGACACTATATTCTCTATGGATCCAGATTCCACTATCACTCTGTAGATCTTTCCATGGGATCTACAAGTAGTCTTGAACAAGTTCTATCTTTGAGGTGGTTCTGTGACACTAGGAACTTTCAACAAAGTCCTTCTTAACATGAGATTCTCTCCATCCAATATTGGCCCTTCCTTGGAGATGGGAGAAGTGACACTTTGAGTTTCATCCTCTTATATCAATTGATTCCTTCTTTCTCCCATTGATGATGTGGAATTCTTGTCAAGACATCTTCCCATTGTATGCCCTAGTTGGTTGCAATTGTAACATATGCTAGTGAAGAAAGAATGGGACCTTCCTTGTGATTGGAATCTACCCCTTGGTGGTCCTCTTCCTCTATATCCTCCTCTCTAAGATGATCCTCTATACTGACTACCCCCACTATTATCCATAGATTAATTATCTTCTTATCTACTTGGGCTTTTTCCTCTGCCAAAGTTATTCATGCCTCTGAATCCTCTACTATTGTTACCCCTACCTCTTTGGTGGAAATCAATCCTCCTTCTAGTCTTCTCCTCTGCTCCTAAAGCTAACTAAAAACACTTGTACATAATATTAGGGGCCATAATACTAATCTCATCTTGAATCCCTTGTCTCAACCCATTAAGATAGCTTTCTACATTTTCTACTTCTTCTTGTCTTCTATCCCTTAAGCTCAATTTGTAGAACTCCTAAGTGTAGGCACTTACTGTCAGCTCCTTTTTCCTCAAGTTCTGCAAATTTTGATACATTTGGATCTCATAATCTGTGGATAAGAATTGTGCCCTCATTCTTATCTTCATTATCTCCCAAGAAACTACCTTCTTCTTACCAGTGGCTACCCTATCATCTTGCATCATGTTCCCCCACACCAATGAAGATCCTTTGAGTCTAGTCTTTGCATAGCTGACTCTCTTCTCCTCTGATACTTCCTTGTAGTCAAACTAGTTGTCTATGGCCTCTAACCAATCCAACAACTCTTCACCATTCAATCTGCCACAATAGTAGGGTATATGTTCCATACTATCTTTTTGATGGACTTGCAGGCATCCAAGAACACCTTTTTTTCTTTATCCATTTCCACTTCTTTTCCTTTAGATTCTCCTAACTAATGTTTAGTCTCATCATCATCACTCTCATCTCCCCATTCATTTATTCTGTTCTTATTCCTTGTTTTTTATACACTAGCCTTCTTCAAGAGGCCTTGAACATATTCCACAATGGCATCCCTACTCATTGCCTTAGGAGGCATTTTTTCAACCTCTTGACTCTCCTCCTCTTCAGACATACACCAAAATTTAAGACATTTTGGCTCTTATACCACTATGATGCAGAGGGTTTAGGGTCCTCCAAAATTCTTATTAGTTCTTCTAACCACCCAATGGTTACTCATCCAATATGGATCTCCTAGATGCTCACTATTAACTTGCCTCCTATGTATAGTTGATTTATTGAAGACACAAAATACTTCTAAGATTACTAGTCCAACTAGTTCTCCAATTTACTAGGCTTTTCCACTAGAACCTTCCCCTAGAATCCCAAACCCTTGATTATGATCTTCCCCATACATCCCATAGACTCTTGTCTATGACCTTGGACCATTAAAATTCCATTAGAACCTTTTCCCACACTTCTAGATACTTTACCAATCCAATTGTTGACAAATGCACAAGGAGGCCTAATTGGCTTATTTCCTAGTAGATCAAATTTCACTTTTTTGGGTCTAAAGCTCCCAATTCTTCCAAAACAACTCACAGAAGACCTTGAAAATATTCAATCTATCCGCCAACTCTAATTGAATCCAAAATCCTAGCTTCTCAATGCACCCACAACCCTAGCTATCACAAGGCCCTAGTTTTCAGCCTATACTTTAGGCCTTTGGACCAGTTAGGACAAAATACTACCAAATTGGTCTTCAAACTTCCTATCATCATTTCTCACCATTTTATCCTTCATGGGAACACTTTAGGGCTTCTACACATTCCACTATGTTCACCATCCAAGATCATGGGTGCTTTTTGCAATCTGATCCTCACCCTGTCCAGGCTCACCTGCTCCTAGTAATCAACCATAAGGCTTCATTCCAAATATAGGAATCCCATTGAAAAAAATGAAAGAAAAAACATTATGTACAGACCCTAAACCTTCATTCCCATGGTTTTAGCCAATTCCACCAGTGGATGCTTAGGTTAGAGCCATATTTACCTCTGCAACTCTATAAATGGAACTTGCAGACAAGTGGCTTAAAAACTACTATATATTTACACTAAGTTAACTTGAAATAAAAATACTAGATGCATAAGAAAGATAATGAAAAACACTACACCCCCATGGGGTCCAATCACCCAATCCAATCTGTACATAGCCATACAGAAAGAAAGAAACACTGTAGATTACAAAGAAAAATAGTCTAACATCCGTACAGAGGGTACACAAAAGTGTTATGCAATCAAAAACTCCATTAACCTTCTGAAAATCATCAATCCATGCTCAAATACCCGAGCGTGGGTAGTTACAATCGCTCCAACCTCCATTTCCAACTTCTTGCAAAAAGTTGCAAAAGTTGCTTGAGCAACTTTTTAGCATCTTTTTCTATTTGACTATTTTAGTCAACTCAATGGATATTTTTGACTTCCATGACCCTAGTTAGGTTACTTAGGGTCCTAGAAGACACTCTAAACCCAAGTTAAACAAAAAAATATCAACTTTTACCTTTCTAGGTTAGAATGACCACAATATCACCTAGGAGCACTCTTGGCTCTTACAAACATAGAGATGATCAACTTTGGATCCAAACTAGTGGATCTTATTACAACCCACACAAAACACCTAACATAAACCTAAAACACACAAACCACACCAAAATGGGAGGTACCCTGCACCAATTGCTAAGTCTTTTGTACACCTTTTGCTTGGTAATTTGAAGCCATCAATCAAAACTTACAATCCTACACAATTAGTATACCATTGATGGCTTCATAATTATTAAGTGAAAGGGAGTTCTCTGATATAGAACCCCCTTTGGTGACAATCCTATACAGTTCCACATAGACATGACACATTCCTTAGAAGACTTTTAATCTCACAATAGTTGATAAACAAAAATGTAGGTATCATGGTCACAATTCTTTGGAGACACACCATAAAAAACCAGGAGAACATATGGCGTTAGAAGGCCTATATGGGAAGAAATTCAATGGTACAATTATGGTCTTGTAAAGATAAAGTGACTCTAAAATTTTGTAAAAAGTTTGTGCATAATTATGAATTGAAGATGGGGAATTTTCTAGTGTTCAAATATGTTTCAAAATCTTTTTTTAAAGTGAAGATATTTGATACAACAGCTTGTGAGAAAAATCAAACTGAAAGGAAATTTTCCTTTCTTGGACAAAACTATCTTTTACCAAGAAAGGATGATTTCCTTTCTATTTGATTTTTCTAACAAGCTGTATCAAATATCTTCACTTTAAAAAATGATTTTGAAAAATATTTGAACACTAGAAAATTCCCCATCTTCAGTTCATAATTATGCACAAACTTTTCCCATCTTTGTTCAAATTCCAGTTCCACTTTATCTATGCAAGACCATAATTGTACATTGAATTTATGCCCATCTCGGGCCTTCTAACACTATATATTCTATGTAGTTGCACTTGCATTCTCGATTCAGAGTGGCAAAATCTTATTGTGGATGTGAGGGAGAGAAGCCAAACACATAAAGAAGATGCACATAAACATGATAGCTAGGAATCATAAATGTAGATATCAAAATGATTGAGAAACATAAATGTATATATCATGGTCATAATTGTTTGGAGATACAACATAATTGAGTGGTATACCCATACGAGGAAACACAACCACTACTCCTCTAGTTGTAAGTTGGCACTGTAGGATACAAAAATCATAGATAAGGAATAAATTTTGAGAGCAGAGGAGGGCTGTAATGACCAAAATAATATAGGGTCCCTATATTATTTTGGTCATTATGGCCCTCCTCCTCCACTCTCTAAATTTATTCCTTATCTATGGTTTTTGGATCCTGCAGTGCCAACTTAGAACTAGAAGAGTAGTAGTTGTGTTGCATGGTCTAGGTATATCACTTAATTGTGTTGTGTCTCCAAAAAATTGTGACCATGATGCCTATATTTATTTTTCTTAGCTTTTGTGTCCTAGGATCCCTTATGACCCTTTATGACCCTTTACAATCCCTAAGGTTACATCTTAGAGATCTTAAAGTGTTGTAAAGGGTCATAAGAGGTTCCTAGGAGGGGCCAAATGAGCTTCCACCTTCAAGTGGTTGGCCCTGTTAAGTAGCTAATGTTAAACTATTCTCAAAACAAAGAGAAGATCAATATTTTAACGTCTCACTCCATGCACATGACAAATATTTTTTTTTTAAACATATCATACCATCACAATTGTGACAGTATTAAGAGGACGACCAATGCCAGAATACTACTCATGACATCTAGATGTCAGAATAGTTCGACAGCTGGATGTCACATGTACATCATGTCCATCACATACCCATCATAATGGAAATACTCATAATGTGTAATGATGAAACACTAACCCTCATAGCTGGTACATATTGCGATGGTCATGACCATCGCAATAACAATGGACATAGCTACCGTTGGTACTTTCGACACCAAAACTGCAACACCAGTCTATGTTGATTTCCCGATTGATTAGTGTCATAATTGTGATGCATAGCTATCGAAAAGAGGTCTCAAATGTACTAGTGCCCTGATCCAAATTTAAATTGGGAAGGCCCAAGCCCCCTAAAGTAAACATTGATTCTTTCCTCTATCAAACACCCAATTGTCATCATGCAAGAACTCCTTCCTTTTGATCATAGTATTTTTTCCCTTCATCACTTGCTTAGGATCATAATATCCCCTTTCTTTATCAACAAGAAATTTTGAAAATAAAAAAATTTCATAATTATTTATCCCCAATGTCTGATCCATTTTTGTATTATATGTATCATCCTTATAGAGAATACTTATTGGTTCTACTTCATCAATGTAGTCTTTGGATTTTTATGTATGTTTTTGCTTTGAAAAATCATCAGGTGCAGTATAGTCTTTGTTGAATGAAAGATCTAGAGAATCATGTATATGATTAGTTATAAAAGAATTAAAATGAGTCTCTTTTGCTTGACAATCCTCCTATACACAATTTTTTCCATACTCCAGACTTTTCTCCTCACAAAAAGGTAATTCATATTCCAGAACTATTACTTATATTATATCAAGAATCTTATCGAAAAGGATATTTGGATAGTTTTCTAGAATTTTATTCAACATATTCTCATCATTATGCTTGGTTATTTTAGTCTCATCTTCACAAGTCTAATACAAATCTTTCTCATAGGATGAACTAAAAGATAAATTACCTTATGAATGCATATTTTGAGTGTTATCAACTTCAAAATCATCATAAGGCTATCTACCTTCATCACGATGTTGACTGATTTGATTGTATATAAAATCTCCTTCACATAATGGATTCAGGAACTTAAAGAGCACATATTTATCTTCCTCTACTTCCTCCTCAAACACTAGATTTAGGAACATAGAAAATTCAGGCACACCTTCATGAGAGTTTTCATCAGGATCATTGGATGTTTCATCAATTAGACTAATATCTTCATTGAATTTATTTTCTAAAACTTCTTGTTGTTCATATGTTGTATGTTGTTCTATTTCATCTCCTATATTTCATTTTTGGAAGTTATCATCTCCTTTGTCTAGTACTCCCTAAATATATACTGATCCATCAACCTTTTTATCATGATGAAATTTTTTTTTACCACTCTTCTCAACATGTTTTTGATATTCCATGTCTAACAAAGATGAAATTTCTTCTATACTGGTGTAGGAGCACCTAGGTTAGGAAGCATTTTCAGGTTTGTAAGTTGTTTGTAAGGTGTTTTGTTCTACCACTTTCATAATGACCGAGGTCAATTCAGGGAACAAACACCATAGTTGCTTACTAGTTTGTTTTTTAGTTTAGTGTGTGTGTTAAGGTAGTTTATAAACCTTTGAAAATCCAAAAAAGGCTCTAGAAACCAAAATTTTGAATTAGCACTAAGTTATAGTGCTCTGTTTATACTGGTGCTCAAGTAGTTCTGATTCTTAGGAATGCTACTCAGGAATTTTTCTCAGGCTTCACTATGTCACTCGGGTTAAACTATGTTGGTCATGTATGTTGTTCAGAATGCTTGGTGATGTCTCTTGGGTTACACTCGGTGCTCAGGGATGTTGCTCAGTGATGATTTCTTGGGGTTTCTTATAGGTGCCAAGTTTTTTCTGACACTCAGGTGTTGATGTTCAGTTGGTACCGATGATTGTTCTGATTCTTGGTAAAGTTAATACTGGCATTCGGTAATGTCAGTTAATGGTCCATAAATCATGGCTTTGTCTTTTATGAAAAGCTTAGTAAATATTAACGGTTCAATATGTGTCACCTTATCTTCAATAGGAAGTTACACTTGGCTGAAGTGATGGGAGGTTGCTAAATGATCATCCATACCTGCATTCATGAGGTTGGTGAAAGTTGTTGAAGAAGTGTCGGATAAATGTCTTTGTGCATGTTGTTTCAAACTATAGAAGGAATGTGTATTGTAACAATTGGACAAGAAGAAAATAGACGTTGTAGAGCGTTTGGAGTCTATATTTTGGAGTTTCACTGTTTGTTTCAAGTGCAAATAGATGAGTTTTATTCTATTTTGTAGGTTGTGAGTTCTTAACCCATTTTGGGTTGTAATATTTCATGGCTCCTTGAGGTTCTTGAATTCATGGTGAGAACCATGTGCCTAGATAGGATTTGATAGTCCAGCCCTTGTACATATCTTTAGGTCTTGTTTCAGTAGGCGAATTGTTAAACATGAGAGTGGAGTTCTTACCCTAGGCGAGCTTGAGGATAGTCTGGTTAGGGAAGAAAGTGAAGGGATATGTTGAGTGTATTGGTTGAATGAGTTGGTTTAGATAGAAGAATAAATATACCCTTGTAGGTTCAGTAAGCATGAAGAGATGATTCATTTATGGGGGACTGGGTCTTGAGTGAAAGGTGAAGATCTTAGTGACTTCCCTTAGGTTAGGGTGTAGAATACCCTATAAGGTCTGAGCAGGAGACCTTAGAGAAGGGTCAGGATGACTCTCTAGTATTGGACCCACTACCCTTATATCATGTACTAAGAAGGTTTTCTTCCTCATCATCATGGTCACTAATACCTATTTCCATACACATCTCATCATGTACAAATTCTTCTTCAACTTGATCCAAATTTTATTCCTCCATCTCATCATTCTTTTCATTTTTATCTATTTCAACACAAATGTCAACAACCTTTTCTTGTATAGTACCCTTTTTAGTCTAAGCATAAACTTTAGTTGCATTCAAATTTGGAGTAGTTGTAAATTATGCCCTATATTCATCCTTTTCTTCCCTCAATACCCCATATACTTGCTCAATAAAATTTATGATTTGAGAATCATGATATATTCCTAACTCACAGAGTTTATCCATTAATTTCCTTCCCAAAGAGGTGATATATGAAGGTACTTCCCAATAAATCTTTATCATTCTCATGAACAAATGTATTGCAAATTCACCGTCATATATTTCCCAATTTAAGAATGTATCCAAAGGGGACATCTAAGATTCTTGTTCCATAATGTAATGTGGATCATCTTTCTTTATTTTTTATTCTTCATCACTGATATTTCCATCAAGTAAAAGGCCTTGTTCAATTTGATGATCAACCTCCTTTTCTCTTTCTTTATATTCTTCTTTTAATAGTTGAAAGAAAAGCTTCAGATCAGGGTCATCTGGCAAGATTCCTAACTGATAAAATTTTCTTATGGATTCCTTGCATGGAGGTATGATGTTCGATGGTATCATTTTATAAATTATTTCCATCCTTATGAACAAATGTGGTGGAGACTCCCCCTCAAATCTCTTCAAACTAAATAATGCATCAAGTGGAGATATATAAATATCCTCTTCCAATGCTGTAATTTTGGTCTTCATACTATTTGTAGCACATGTTTTCCTCTTCACTATCATCATAAAATACAACAAGAAACCATTGCTCAAACTGCCTCCATGATGTGATAGTCTGTGTAGGTAGTAATTCATATGCTTCTTTTGCATAGTCTGTTAAAGTCCTGACAAAAAAATTCATCACCCGATCTTTTGCACAAATCTGATACTCTTCTATAAATATGTAAAATGCAGCCAAGTGTTGCAGTGTCGATTCATCCCATTCTCAATGGAACTTTGGTAGTAGTTGTAAAAGTTTTGGGAATAACTAATTTGGCTGATAATCAAAATTGCTTAAATCCAATGGCCTAATGCCATCTATAATAAAAAAGTTTCTCTGAAATGGTTGAGAAATTTCAAAAAATTATCTACAATTTCCTTTTGAGTCTTCTCCCTTAGTAGAGTCACTGACTGAAATACCTTATTAAATAGAGTTTCCATCTTCTTTTCAAAAGGAAAATACTTAATGTCTTCTAATTTATTTCTCCCAATACAGTCTCAAATATATCACCAGAGCTTCTAGGTAAAAATAATTGTTATTTTGAACAACTCCCCAGTAGAGTCGACAATCTGTTGGTGCTCAAATTAATAGATTGGATTTCCTATGGACTTGTTGATCCAATGATGGGAAACCCAAGTGATCTAGCCAACTAACAGGCTCAACCCCAAAACAAGGTTGGAAGCTCTCCAATTTTTTCTCTATAGAACCAAGTATCATTCAAGTTTTAAGTCTTTTGGTCGAAAATATAATACACTTAAAAATTTCTTTCTCAAAATTGAAAGAAATCAACTTAAACACAATATGCTATAGAATACAAAACTAAAATACTTAGAGATCATAAAGAAGATTTTGTAAATATGAATGTTAGGTGAGATGAACAGATGGATACGATATCACAAAACTATAAACAATGAACTAAATAAGTATAATCCAAATAATTATTAGATCAGTGCCTTATTCTATCGTGGGAAATAAAGTCAAAATCATCCCGACCCTACGTACAACCTTAGAGACAGTTTGTAAGAGAAAATCACTTCAACATTATTCAAATGAACATATATCTTAGATTAAATTCATAGGTTATTTAAATTGTTTTAAACTCTTCAAATGATAGACTGGTTGATTGTGGGCATAATTAATTGAATTTAATCATACAAGATGAAAAGACCAATTGAAAATATAACTGTAAACTTAATAAAAATTATGCACATTCAAACTACTTTATTTAAGAAATCAAAAGATTTTATCCAAGGGACTAATCAAAAATGAAGTTGAGTCAATTCCCATAGATGAAAGAAAAATAACTTATCTTTATTGATTTTGAAAAATGGTATATCCAAGTTCATGTTATAGTTGTTGATCAAAACTATCCAATATGATAATAATGATGATAAAAATCCCCTCTTTCATATTGATCTTGATATCCTTATTTATATGAAGTCCAAAGGATGCGAACAAGCTTCAAATCAATAGGTTTGTTCATAACTAATACCTAATCCTAAGATCAACAACTTAACATTAGCAGTTAGAATTAAGGAGTATTTAACATCCTTGTTAGAAATGGTTGTCGACCAAAAGGAGTCAGAAAAATGGTAAGTAACAAATCACTTGTGATTTGTTAGAGATAATTCTAAATAATGATAACTATCAAATCTTCAATATCATATCTAATATAATAATGAGTTTGTAATATGGTCATCATGAAACATTGACCATATACTCATCTACATATTTTTCCTATGAAAATATATATTATTTTCTATTGTTTCGGAGAGCTTTATCATTAAGAACATGAACTTTGATGTTGTCGACAACCCTCTAGTATCCTTCATTTTCATGCATACTACTCAATGGATGTCTGGATGTATTAGCTTTCAGTATTTCACCTAGGTCACATTGTTTTTTCAACCACTACCTTTGAAACTCTACATGAAAATGATAATGACGTATCAAATGATAATCAAAACCTTTAGACAAATTCAAAGTATTTAAAACAAAAAAAATCAATTTATGTCATGTTTTTTATTGCTGGTAAAAATAGGTTTTATGGGGACCCGAAACCCCTTTCAACCATTACAAAATTGAAAAGGTGATAAAACCACTAAATTGAAACATGAGTTAAACCAGAGACAAAAACAAAAATCATCTAAACCACCTAGCAACTGAAAACCAAAAAATGATCCAGCAAAAAAGTAGGGGAATAACAGGATATAGGAAAACTCCACAAGAGTTCCATCCACTTCTTTCTTAGCCTCAGAAACCTTCTTAATGACAACATTGAATTCTGAGAGTCCCAAGATCTTTTCTTGGATTTTCTTCTTTTTGGCAGAATGTGTGTGCTTGCTTGGACCTGCATCCTCCTTATCCTCTTTTTCATCCTCAATCTTCTCAATTGGAGAACCAATATCCAACTCCTCTTTGATGGAGTTAAATAAATACATAGAAGACCCCATAAAAATGTTGTTATCCTTCATGTTCTTCTTCAGAGTGTTCTCCAGGATGTCAAATCTGTCTCTCAGATTCTTCAAATTATTCTCATCCTCTTTGTCCCTATTTCCATTAATCCTGGCCGACCTAGAATCCATTATTCCTTGGATAAGATCAACTCTAGCAGACAAGGCACAAAAGCTAAGATGGAGGATTTTAATTCCCATAAAGACTCATTTCATAAGGAAAAACAAGTACATTGACATTGCCTTCACAGTTTGGAGAACTCAAAACGG
Source organism: Thuja plicata (assembly GCA_018584345.1). Taxonomy (NCBI): domain Eukaryota; kingdom Viridiplantae; phylum Streptophyta; class Pinopsida; order Cupressales; family Cupressaceae; genus Thuja; species Thuja plicata. Next base: position 563,751 of record MU228405.1, read on the forward strand.
GGGTTCAGTTTTGTCATCCGTGCCATCTTTAAGGAGTTGCACATTTTGTTCCTGCATGTCAACCATTCTAGATAAAAGGAATATTCAAAGAACAAGAATGGGCATTACCCTTCTCAGCAATGTCCAAACCAGGGGTATCATCCTCCTTCCTCACCTACTGCACCTCCATGACCACCTCGAGCTTCAAATAAATGTGAACATCATGATCTTTAGAGCTCACATAGTTGACCAATATAGGAACTTTCTGACCACCCACATCCCCCTCAATGTCTTCAGGGTCAATAAATTTCTCCTTGGTGATATGGGAAAATGCTAAATTTTCCCCTTTATCATAAAAAATATCACTAAAACTGACAAGGACTCCTTACTCTTATCTTTAGACTGGGACTGAGGGATATAATTAGTCAACTCATAACCAAAAGCATTCTCACAATCAAAGTCCGTATCCATTCCTTTAATTTTTCAAATTTTAAATTTTTAATAGTCATCTCCAACATGTCCTCCCCCACCTGACTCCTTTTATCAAAGGCCTTAGCAGAGCCAAAGTCTCTAGGTGAGAGAATAAGAGGGCTGCTAACCACAATTTTCTTAACATGCTCAACAATAATTAGAATGAGGCCCTCGTGTAGAATGGACTTGCTCTCTTTTTTCCTGTGGTTGATAAAACTATGATGGAGAGAATGAAAAATGTAGAAAGGAAATGAAACCCTTACCTTATGTCTAAAATGGCATAACATCATGAAATGGTAAGAGTGAGCCCTTTTATACCTCCCATCAAGGGAGATATACTCCATAACAATAGTAAGAACCTTCGCCCAGAACTCCTTGATGGAGTCGACATCATAACAACCCCCATAATCTTTCACCAGACTCTCAGTCTTTGCCTAGTCCTTTGGGAAGTGTTGAATAGCCTTCTAGGATATTTTCTTATCTCTGTAAAACTTCAATCCCTTGGTATTCAAACCAGTCACCCCAGTAATTAGGTCTTCTATAATTTTAACGACCATTCCTCTGATAACCATAGTACCATCCTTCCAAACTCTGTAAAAAAACTTTCATTACAACATTTTTAGAACCATGAAGGTGTTCCATGTAGGTTATGAGGCCACCCTTGTTGAGCTTATCCTAGACATCAATATAATTCTTCCATTTCCTACATTTCTTTGGATCCTTATAGTTAATCCCACTACCCATGATACCCTTCAATAACAGGCTCTCAGTAGTAACGGTAGAAACAAGATAGAGATACAACACAATAGCCAAATTTAAATTGTTAAAAGTGCAAGTATACACGTGTCTGCACTTAGAAACCTCAGGAAAGACAAGCCTTTTCGTAACTCTATTTACTCAATTTAATGACATGTGTATTTTCATAATAAATTTGACTATATCAATTCAGCAGGAATATTCGGCAAAAGGATAGCCCTATCAATTTAAAAAAAAATTAATCTTTTTGGATCAAAATTTGGGATCCAATCAATAAAGGTAAAATTGCAATTTTTGAAACTGGGGTTTTCTGAATTTAGAAAATTATCCTTTAATTCTAGACTATTGCATTTTAAAAGAAAAAACCTTCCAAGAGAAGAGAAGTACATACATGTCCTTTATATTTCTTTTCAAACCATTCAAAAATTTCACTAATAGGTGTGCCATATCCATTCCACTGGGTGAAAATTGTGAATTTTTTGCATAGCTCTTTAATCTTCTCCATCTTCCTCGATTTCATATGAATAACATCATTTGTCTCATCCATCGTAGCATGAATTTTTTTTTTTTTATTCTAGAGGGATACAAGCCTCCCTCATACCGTTCAGTGGATGATCGACAATTTAGAGAATGTCAACCTTGGATGTTTGCAATGTGAGTCTTACCCAATAGTCTGAGATTTCCATGTGGTAAAAATGGAGGATTGGGAAAGGAAGGCATTCCTGGTAGATCCTGATGAAGTACATCAAAGGTACTACATAGGGGATGCCAAAATCCTTTTTCACTGTTGGGCACACAAAATGACTTGAACCTGATCTCTTCTTTGATTTAACCTTCACCCATTGATTAGGGTTATCTTCTTTTAGTTTAGCATTACAATTTGAGCGATGCATCACAGAGGCCAGGATTGGACTAGATTTCAATTCATCTACATATTTTGATCCAGGAAACCTGTTGTAAGCATATTTAGTTTTCACAAAAAGGGAGAATTTTTGATCAATTTTTTCCTGAGAAATAAGTTAGACACGATCTTGAATAGTTGAAAGAGACCCTCAAAGAAGAGGAACATAGGCCTCCTTTAATCCAAACTTCCATAGCAGAAAAAGAAACAAATCTTTTTCCCATGGGGAGAACACCCTTTGAAGAATGAGGAAGCAGAGCACGTAGAGGACCTGAACCTCAAGAAACCAACTTGCGCTTAGGGTTAGGATGCTATAGATCTAGATCACATAATGGAATTGGCTTAGTAACAGATTTCTCTCTAGGGTAGTCATTTTGAAAGCTGATGAATTTTTGCCAAAATTTGGCAGAGGGAGCAATCATTCATTAGCTCGCAAAATTTGTTGATAATTAAATATTAAATATTAATGTTAGATTAATTATCCATCAATCCATATTAAATTTTAATTAAGTATATAATGTCAATTTAATTAATTAGATTAAATTTGTTTAATTCAATGAAATTAATATTTTTATTTTTATTTTAAATGATTTAATAATTATAGATATTATACTTACTAATTGTTCAAACCTGTTAAATATAGAAAATCAGAGAAATATAATTGCAAAGATTAAAGGGAAAATTATATAATGAAACAAACACACAAAATTTTTATCATGGTTCACCAAACATGGCTACGTCCACACTGAGTAGAGGATTCTTATTACTATAAACTGAATTACATTACAAGGTTACAACAGTAGCTTAAAATAAGCTCTCCAAGAATATGGAATGCTAAGAGTTAGCTTTGGAGGGAAAGAAAGAGATGTTTGTTGGACTTCATCTCAACAATCTCCCTCCTGATGGCCAATGGATGCTACCACTAATCAACCATTCCCCTATTTTCCCTATTGATTTACCTCTTCTTTACAAGTCCAAGAGAAGTCCTAGCACATTAAAACTTCTCCTTGGGTACAACCTTGGTCAAAATATTTTTCGAATTGAACTTTGTGTCAATCTTAACAACCTTCAGTCTTCCATCTTAAATCATATGTTGAAAAAAATGAGCATGAATATCAACATGCTTTGAGCGACACTGAGATGAGTGAATGTGATCCATAAAAATGGCACTATGACAATCAAAATTAGGAACATAATTGCTTTGCTAATATTGCAAATCAGTAAACAAAAACTATAAGAAAATCATCTCCCTAGCACCTTCAGAAAGTGCCAAATATTCAGCTTCAATGGAAGAAAGAGAAATAGAATGTTGCAGCCTTGAGGGCCAACTAATGACAGCCCCAACAAACATGACCATATAACTGGTAGTAGACCCTCGTCTATGCAAATCTCTAGCAAGATTACAATCAATAAATCCCTGCAGCTATACATTACTGCTAAAAACCATAGACAATAATTAGAAGTTACCTTAAGATATTTCCATATCCATTTAAGAATTTCCCAATGTATCTTCCTGGGATTTCTCATTAATCTACTCACAACTCCCACCACATGAGAAATATTGGGACATGTAGAAACCATAGCATACATAATGCTACTAATTGTTGATCTATAAGGAACTCCTTCCATAAAATCCTTGTCCTCTTCCGTTTGTGGACACCAATCAGAAGATAAGTGAAAATGAGAAGCGAGGGGAGTAGAAATAACTTTTTCCTAATCGATACCAAATATTTCAACTAATTTATCAATGTAGTCTTTTTGTGATAAATTGATCTCCTTCTTACTCGTATCCCAGGTGATTGTCATGCCAAGAATATTATTGGCTGCCCCTAAGTCCTTCATAGAAATGTTCTTTCCAAATGAGCTTTTATCCCACCAACAATCTTAGGACTAGTATCAGCTATCAACATGTCATCAACGTAGAGAATAAGAATTAAGAACCCACCATTAGGAAGTTTCTTATAATAAATGCATGGATCCAATTCACATCTCATGAAATTGTGAGAAATCATGGATCGATAAAATTTTAAATACCATTGTCTCAGGGCTTGTTTGAGCCCATACAAACTGCGCTTGAGTCTACAATAAATATTCTCTTTACCCTTCTTGATTAATTCAGGAGGTTGATCCGTATACAACCCTTTATCTATATCACCATGTAAGAATGTAGTCTTCACATCAAGCTCCTCAAACTCGAGATCACATACAACTGCCAATCCCAATATTGTTCGGATTGTAGTCATCTTCACAACCAAAGAGAAGATCTCAGTAAAATCTATCCCCTTTTGTTGATCATATCCTTTTACCACTAATTTGGCTTTGTACAATGTTTGTGACCTCCATCTTTGTCTTTTAATTTATATACCCACTTGTTCTGAAGTGGTCTTTGATTTGGTGGAAGAGTGACCAAATCCCATGTGTTATTGGCTTTAAGTGAACTCATTTATTCATTCATGGTGACCATCCATTTATCATTATCACTGCTCTTACAAGAAGATTTGTAATTAGCTGATTCAACTTGTTCAGAGATTAATAATTTGGGCTCTGCCTCTTTAGTGAAGAATAGTTCATAATCTGAAAAATTTAAAGGAATTCATCTTTGCCAGGAAGACCTCCTAAAATCTTGATTGTTGCTCGAATAAAAAATATTTTTATTATGTATCTACTACAACTTATTTGAGGTTTCTAGAGATGCATTTTGGTTGAAATTTTGAGTCTTTGAATGAATGCCAAAATCATTGGTTTTCTATCCAATTTCTCTTATAGTCTCAGAAGGTTCAGACATGATGTGTTTCAGACCCGATTTCCTAATATTGCTCATCAAAAAGGAAACTATGGCTTGACCTTCATTTCTAGATGAGGACAATCCATGTTCAACAAAGGATATAATTTGGGGTTGCATAGGAGGCAAAGGATAGTTCTGCAAATTACAATAGTCCTTCATATAAACTATGGAGGGAGAACAATGACCTATGATTGAAGAAAAGGGACCCACAGTCACTCCTAAATGCCCTCCACTCACACACCATTGACTGTGAGACAAGGCGACAGGAGTGTTGAAATGCACACCAACCCACACACCATTCACCGTGGGGCATAGCGGAATAGGTGTTGAAATACACTCTATTATGGGAGAAAAGAGGTGCAAATTTGATTGTTGTTTAGTCAATCTTCTCATTTTTGTATCACATGCCACATCATTGGGAATTTTATCATATGACATAGTGCCATACTCAATTTGATAATCAGATGACTCATTTTGATCATTGTGGGTATTCCTAGCATCACCCATCCTAAGGATTGATTGTGAAGAGTCTTCTATATCAACATTCTATATGCTATCTGTGGATGTAATGTCATCAATCTATGCATTATAGCCAGAATGACAAAGAGGTTCTTTATGGTGCTAAAATAGAGGTTGGTGAAACAAACATGTGTTGAGGATTTGTTGTTGTATGGCCATGTGAGGAGATGTGAGGAAAATTAATTCCATTGTTGGCAATATTAGACAAGGGAATATAGTCTTTTGCTTGTGTTTCCTCTAAAAAATATAGAAACATCATCTCTTTAATGACCACATCTCGACTCCTTACTATTTTCTTTCCAACTGGATCCCACAAGAAAAAACCAAACTGATATTCATCATATCCCATGAAGATACAGTACTACGATTTGGAATCAAGTTTTCTCCTTTTCTCCTTTGGAACATGAATAAACGCTTGAAACCCAAACACTCAAATGCAAGAATAGGGAACCTTTTTCCCCCCACTCTTCATTGGGTATACCAAACTCCAAATGAGATGAAGGGCTGTGATTAATGAAGTAAACAACTATGTTGAATGCTTATGCCTAGATTTCTTTGCTTAAGCCAGCATTAGAAAGCATACACCAATATTTCTCAAGAATGTTTTGATTAAGTCTTTCCAGTGCCCTATCTCTTAAGGAGTGTAGCAGACAACCTTAATCCTTTGAATACCATGATTTGCACAAAAACTATCAAACTCCAAAGAACAAATTCACCTCCATTATCTGACTTTAAGAATTTGATTTTGTGACTATGATTTTAAACAAGTGCTTTGAAAATTTTAAATTTTGAAAACACTTTAGATTTTTGAGAAAGCATATAAATCCAAAATTTCCTAGTATAATCATCAAGGAAAGTAACAAAATAATTTGCAACTCAATGAGAGGTTGCCTCTGTAGGACCAAAGACATCTAAGTGCACTATCTCCATAGGTGTTTTTTTTATCATGTCCATCCTTCAAGAAGTTGACCCGCCTTTGTTTCCCATGAAGAAAATGTTTGCAAAACTCCAATTTTGCAGATTGAAGAACAAATAGTTGTTCTCGGTTGAGCATAACCTCAAGGTATTTCTTTCTCATGTGGCCTAATATTTGATGCCAAAGAGCCACATTGCTACCCACAAAAGTCATAGCAACTCCCACCTCATCAAAAGTTTCTATAGTATAGAGGATGCCAACTTTGTGGCCTTTTACAATCACCAAAGAACCTTTAGAGATATTCCATGTGTCTGTGTGAGTGGTGAGAAATCCTTGTGTATATAGCTAAGTTATGAAAATCAGATTTCTCTTTAATTTGGGAACATGGCGTACCTCTTTTAGCAACCATTTGATTCCTCCAATCAGTTGCAAAACAACATCACCTTTTCCAGAAATTTCACAAGATTTGTTGTCACCCAAATAAACATGTCCAAAATTACCTTCTTGTAATTTGTGAAGGCTTTCGTGCAAGAAGAGGCATGGAAGGAAGCACCAGAATCAATTACCCACGAATCTGATTTTGTATCACTTGTTGATAGTATTAGAATACCATCATCCTTATCATGAGTTATGTTTTCTTTGCTGTCCAACACCCTTTCTTGTGCCTTCTTATATTTTTAACAATCCATCTTAACATGGCCTGGTTTTCCACAAAACCAACAATCACATTGTCTTCCTCGGGACTGCAATCTTCTTGCGGATTTAGACCTCCTATTGGAATTATTTATGCCTCTATTATGACTTATTCCCTTATTTTTAGTACTCACCATCATTAAGGATTCGCTGGTTGAAGACTCCATGTTCTTTCTTCTCATGTCTTCACTAAGAAGAGTTGTTGAAACTTCATCAAAGGATAGATTTTTTGAGCTTGGTGTTGTAGTGCTAATTATAGCTATTACAACTCCATCCCAGATGTTTGGAAGAGACCATGATAGTAAAACAACCTTGTTCTCATTTTCTTTCTTCATGCCAACAGAATATGCTTGGATGATCAAGGTATTGAATTCATTGAGATGATTGGTCATGGCCTTACCTTCCCTCATCTTCAATTTGTATATAACCTCTTCATGTGATGAAGACTTTATTTGTAGAAGATGCTATTGAACATGTGGTAGAGAGCTTGTCCCATACTAGCTTTGTTGTTGCTTCATTTACAACATTGTACAATGGATTATCATCAAGAGAGAGAAAGATTTTTGTCTTGGTATTTTCATCAAGTGATTCCCAATCTTCATTACTCATTGCAATAGGTTTCTTTGTTTTTCCCTCAAGAGAAAGTCAGAGACTTTGCTTGATGAGCAGTAATAATTTGTATCTTCCATATCCTGAAATTCTTCCCTGCGAATTTCTGTACCCTTGAATCTTCCATAGCTTTGGAAAATCTCTGTTAATTTCCCAATCAGATTTTCAACCAGCTCTGATACCAATTGTTAAATATACAAAATCAGAGAAATAAAATTGTAGAGATTAAAAGGACAATTATACAATGAAACACACACACACACAGACACACATATTTTATCATGGTTCACCAAACATGGCTACATCCACACTGAGCAGAGGATTCCTATTACTATAAACTAAATTACATTACAATGTTACATAAGTAGCTTTAAATAAGCTCTCCAAAAATATGGAATGCTAAGAGGCAACTTTGGAAGGAAAGAAAGAGATGTTTATTGAACTCCATCTCAACATGCCAAGAATATGAAGACATGAAGCACACATGACCAAGGAGCACAAAAAAAGAATAAATAAAGCTCAACAACTATTTCTACCGAGTATATACCTAATCATTGAATTTTAGGGTATAACTGAAGTTAATTTAAAATTTATTAAAGTTTTCAATTATTTCAAGATGATTTATATTAGTGTGATTGGGTGAAAAACTAAATTTTGTTCATATAGTATGAATTATAGATTGTATTATTAATTCATATATTAAATTTACTTATACATATAAACTTACTCAAATTATTTACATTTCAAAGGCTATCATTGAATTGTAAATGAAAAATGAATCTTATGATAATGTGTTTTTAGAATATTCAAGTTCTTAGCATTATTATCTATATTTATAAAAAGTTAAGATTATTGTTCAATGAATGACATTAAATTTTACCAATATCATCCCTCTTAATATTTTTAAGAGAATAGAGAGGGGAAATTTAGGTGATGCACTCATCACGTAAAACTAAATACATAACATATGTATGACATAAATTCCTAATTAGGTTCATCATGCATGGATGCATTTGCTTATGTCTTTCTTTATTACTCTCCTCCTCAATTAGGAGGCTAATATTATAAACACACTATCATTCAACCATGGTATATATCATGAAATTTTTATGCCACTTTCTCAACTGCATGAGCACTAAGATCTTAACCAGAATCTCTATTTTAGCTATATAGCTATTCAAAATTGCAAGAAGGAAGAGAAATATATATCATTTTTTTTAAGTACAACTTTCACTAGAAGTTAAGTATTTGTGGCCACCCTAAACAATGAATCAATGTCCATGTTATGAATATGTTCATTTGGAAAAGTTAATTTCTTAGGGTTATTGCTTATCTCAATTAAAAAGTGTGGTTGAACAACTTTCACTATAATTTATGGCTTTGTGGGCACCCTCAAATACCAAATCAATGTCAATTTATGAATATGTTCTTTTGATATAGTTAAATTTTTAGAATTATGTATTATCACAATTAAAAAATTATGGTTGATTTCATAAATTAAATAATATTTTCTTATATATTTTGAAGATGAATTATGTTTACAATTATATAATTATTATTTTTATTTGAAATTTTATTCTAAAAAGAGATGATAGTAAATATTTCAATAAAATATATATCTCTCTTAAATATTTATTAAGAACATGGTATATAAAATAAGTTACAAATAAAAATAATATTAAGTTTAATTAAAAATTATTAGTTCATTCCAGTTATATATTGTTCACTTATTGCAAATATAAAATATCATATTAGATAAACCAATTTAATTATCTCTAAGAAACTTTTATATGAAATTACACGAAACAAGTGTATTTATTCAAACTTAAATTTTTATAGTGTATATATATAATTCTTAACGTTTTATCATTTTTTTTTCATTTATTTTTTTTTAAATAAAGTAACTTGGAAAAATATTTGATAATAAAATAAAATGAATGGAATGTAAATTAAAAATTATCAATATATTTTTAATTGAAAAATATGAATAATTTGAAATTTATTATTAGAAGAGATTGAAATAAACTATCATTCTTATGTATGTATGTATGTATGTATGTATGTATGTATGTGTTAATCTCTAAGATTTGTTGATGATTAGTGACCAACACTTAGTCATTCACCTAGGCAATTTTAGTTGGCTATCACTGTGGCCGAGTTGAAACTATGCAAGGCCGAGATACATTGCCGAGCTGAGAAGGATATAGGGATATTAAGTGCGGAGCGACAGACAGTCAAGTGTCGAGTAGGAAAACTTTTGTATACATGTCTGGTATGCTACAAACTTCAAGGATAAGTGATCTGGCCAACTTGAATAAGTCTTTTAGGCTGACTAATGTATGAATTTAATATTCTCATACGAAGTTAGTTATGCATTTAATTGTTTTATCCTATGCATGACTCATTGTAAGAATTAATTGTTTTACCATCAAGCCATGGATATCAGATCTTAATCATTGATCTAGATCTCTCTAGTAGATCTGAATAGGTATATTAGATTACTTCTGAACCCTATTTTGTATGTATGTGGTGTGTGGCGACTACATTTTCAGAAGTGAAATGCATAGAGGGTTATTTTGTTAAGAAGCAGAGATCAAGAAGAGCAAGAACACAGTGAACAGCAGAGTAAAGATTATATCAGATTATGAGATCATAGAAGGTATTGGAAAGAGGAGATCTATCATCAGCACCAGAGTGCATAACAAAGGATCAATACTTGAGACATTCTAATAATTATATCAGGTTAAAATCTCTTGACAGAGTAGTTCTAACAGACGTTTCTTTATCTCCTAACAGAGTGCTTACTTTATTATGAGTTGAAATCCTTTAATAGGGTAGATTGTAATAATCTTAAGCTCTTAACAGGGCAGACCTTTCACAGGGTAGATTACATTTTGTAATCAAACATTGTAACCTTAATAGGTATACTTTATTACTGCAGTAGTGGAGAATTTTGTGGGTGTCATCCCCACCCCAGTTTTACCTATTTGGGTTTCTGGGTTACCAAGTTATTGTGTTATGTGTTACTTATTTCATGGTGTGGATGCTATCTAAGATTACATTAGATGAATGTAGATCAGTTTGTTTTAATTGTTTAATTTTGAAGATTTGATTCACCCCCCCTCTTAGTATCTTGCTTTCCCATTATTGTATTTCCAACAATTGGTATCAGAGAAAAGTTCTCTAAAAAGGTTATAATCATCTTGAGAATACAGATCTTGAGATGGAAATCTACAAGATGGGAAAAGTCATTGAGAATCAAAAGATTGATATTCAGCTAGCGCTACAGTAGCTTGAGTCTGCAAGACAAGAATTAAAGAAGTCCTTGGTTGCAAGGAAAGATCTGGCCAAACAGATGAATGACACTCATTATCAAGAAGAGCGCACCACAAATCTATTTTAGAATGGAGATTCTACTAAGAGTGATGTAGCAAATGCAAATCTACTGGAAAATAATAGTGCACTATGTGAAGAAGTCAAAAACTTGAAAAAGGAACAAGAAGCCGAATCAATAAGAATGTGTGAAGTTGTTGAACAGAAAAAGAAAGCCGAAGATGACAAGGCTATGGTAGAAGAAGATAAGAGAATGCTGACTACCAGACTTGATGAAAGAACACAATATGTGCAAAAAATGATAGTCAATCAAGTGGACATGGAAAATCAACTACTATTCGTGAATCAGGAGATCAACAAGAAATACTTGGAGATTATTAATCTTAGATCTGAGAACAGTCAATTGAAAGATGAATTGAGATGTAAGAAAGAACTTAATAACAAAGTGAATGATTTGAGTGCAGCCATAAAGTACTTTGAACAACTGGTGGAAGCATCAAGAAGACCTAAAACAAAATACAACCACTAAAGATGAAGAATCATCCAAGACAGGTGAAAGAAAGAATGCAAAGCCGAGAAACAACAAACCTGTTTGTCACCACTATGGGAAACCAGGTCATACAACAAACATTTGTCGAAGCAAGAATGGTAAGTCCAATCCAAAAACTAACTTTAATGGTTACTGCTTTAACTGTAATAAGTTTGGACATCAAGTACATGAATGTAAGGCAAAGGCAAGCAAAACACCTAGATTCAATGGTAATTGCTATAACTATCACAAATATGGTCATAGAGCACAAGATTGCAGATCCAAAGGTAAATAGCAATGGGAATCAAAGGTAAAAGAGAAATCACCAAGAAAAGGCAATAATCACAATTGGGATTACAATACATAGCATAGTTGTCATTATTGTGGTGAGTATGGACATGTTCCAGAAAATTGCATAAGGACACATTTCAGAGGTAAGTCTAAAAGTTGGATGAATGGAAGCTTAGTTTATCATAGTTGTCTTAAAATTGGTCATACAAGGAAAGATTGCAAGACTAGAGTACTAGCTCCTACTGTTGAGAAAATTAGGGAATAGATGAACAAGACATGGGTTAAGAAGTCTGAACCATGCAACAGTGAAGCTAATGATGCCAAGGTCACCCAATCCAATGGATCAGGTGATCACATCATCTCCAAATAAGAGAAAGAGGTATGTAAGGAACTGTATTTAAAATTCTTATCTTACATCAATTCCTAACATAAAATGTACAAAAGTCCATATTTGCATATGCTAAGATGCATTGGGACATATTTTTGAAGACAAATGCCGAGATGAGTCAACTGCACTAATAGGTGCTGAGTACTATTCATGGACACTAAAGCCGAGTTCTTTAGTGAGTGCCAAGTTTTGTTGGCCGAGTAAATTTTGTGAAGGCTGAGTGTAGTGAGCTGAGTGGGATGCAAGTTGTGTTAAAGCTGAGGACAGATGGCCTGCACTAACTCAATGGGTAGAACATTCAATGCTCACCTACCTTTACCCTTCAAAGCTTATAAAGGATGAACAGTCAACATTTCATTTTTACCTTGCAATTTTTACTGGTTAACAGAGTGATTGAAGTTATTTGCAGAGTTGATCTTAACTGAGTTTAGCATCAAAGATTTCATCAGCATGCCATCGGCAATCCTAAGGTGAAAAGTGAGTAGTGTGAAGAGCTACTTGCCAAGGTACTCTATTTTCCATCTCTCAAACCCTAAATTTTAGAATTATGGCTGCAAGTTCTTCTGCACCAGCTAAGAGTATGGAGGCAGAGCCAAAACAAATTCAATTGATATGGAGTGATGAATGTGAACCTCTCAATTTTTGATCCATTCTTGAAAGTGCGATACAAAGTGATTTAATGGGAGCCCTCTCATCCATTCCACCCAAGGTACTCATTATTCATGATGTACAATCATGTTATATGGTTAAGATTGGAGAAGTAGGTGATAGTGAGTTGAGGAAATCCTACAGTAAATTGTGTGAAAATGGAGTTTTGAAGGAAGAATTCATACATCTAGCCGAAAAAGGGTTAACTCGTGCCCTATATTTTCCCCAAGGTTTCAAAGATGAATGGATTAAGGTTATCCTTAGCCGAGTTCATGACATGTGTATGTGGTTAGATAATGGACCAGTCAAGATCGCCAAAAGCATGATTCATTGAGTGACTGGATATCCTGTAGTAAATGGAAAACAAACCATGAGGGATAACAGTAAAGAAGAAATTACATTGAACACTAGAGCAGTATGGAATAACAGAGGTATGACTATCTCTACAATTAATGACCTAGAACTTGACTTTGGAGTAAGGGTTATAGCACATAAGTTCTATCAGTCCAGTAGATTGGATAGTGTTCCTTGTACAACAGTTGATTAGGCATGAAAATTGTAAAGAAGAGTCACAAATATGATCTTGCTGAGATATAGTAGACACAGTTAGCCGAGAACCTAGCATCAATCAGAAAGGCTAAGAGTTCATCATGTAAGTTTGGTTCCTTACTAGTCTATATATTTTTCTACATTCAGGATACATTTCCTACACTAGGAAATATTTTTTGGAAAAAGGATAGGCCCATAATATTTCAGATTAGTGAATGTATTGAGAAACTAGGGAGCAATTTCAATAGCGTTATGGGAAGCTATTTTTTAGAATTCAAGAAGAGAATGAGATTAAGGACTAGGATTCCTAATTCACTAGTGGAGAAGCACTATGAGGAAATCTATTTTCTAGTTGATACGGATAATACTTATATCAAGGAAGTGACTCCTAGGGTAACATGCTTAGAACCATTTCCATATGAAATCAATGTTGATGAAGCATTAGCTGCCATCACTGCACTCCTAGCTGAGGCAATTGACACTAGAACAGAGAGATTTGGAAATTTTGATGAAGCTAAGGCTAAAATTTCTAGAAGTTTGAATGAAGGAACTATGGAGAGGAAAAGAAAGAAGATTGTGAAAAATCTCAAGAAAATGGTTGGCTTAGGTAGTGATGAAGAACCTGAGGATGCACCTCTAGGCTTGACCACTAGAAAAGGTGAGGATATTTCTACAGAGGAGGAAGTCAGTGCATCTAAAGAGGTTACTAAGAAAGCTAAGGGAAAGAAACCATCAATTGTAATAGTAACCAAGAAAAGCAAAGCCAAACCTAAGATTACACCTCCTGCAGCTAATTGTCTGAGGACAAGAGCATCTACTGTTACTTCCCCAGTAGAAGTGCAAACAAAATTATATGGTAAAAGGAAAGTTGCAGAAAGTAGTTCTGGAAAGGAAGCAAAGATTGCTCCTAAGGCTGAGCCGAGTAAGCCAGCAAAGAGACCAAGAAGAAGACTAAATTTGGGAATAGATAGTGATGAGGAGAAGAAAAAAATAACATACCTAAAGCTCAATTCAAGAAACCAGAAAGTATTGATGAGGTATGTGATACTTTGAGGAATTCAATAGGGTTAGCGACATTTATGTTCATTAAGTATGAAAAGTTGAAAATAGCAGACATGCACAAAGTCTAGGAAGCACTCTTGGACATGATGAGTACTTTCAAATTAACTCCTACAGAGATAGGAAATCATGTGCCAGATGAACTTTATGATTTTCTATCAAGCAAATGGGAATTTGCACTACCCACAGAAAGACACATCAGGGAAGGAATACTAGCCTAGGTAATACCTGAGCTCACCTCAAAATAGAGAGTCCAATTCATTGAGGAAAAAAAGAGCAGATTTGTTCCTAAACTTAGAGGCTATGCTATTCTAAAGAATGACATTGAAGGTGTAGTACAACAGAGCATAAGGATTTGGAAATAATTCTTTGGACTGCTCATTCCAAAAGATAAGAAATCTGGTGAAGCGACATTCAAGAAAAAGACAAAAGAAGTTGAAGTCAAGAGAACCCCTGAACCACAGGTAACACAACGGAAAATTGTCACTGGATAGGACAAGACCAAAGATGCATTAGATGCAACAAAGTCTGTTGATCTGACTGCAGACAGTCCTCTAGATTATATAGTTGATGATCCAAGCAATTTGAATGCTGAGGAAAAAGAGATGCCGAGTGGTAAAGACACTGACTCACCTATTAAGGCAACTGATACAAAAGAAGGAAAGACCAGAATGTCTGATGAAATAATTGAAGTTGGCAGTGATCAGAAAGTTGAAGGACAACAACAAACAAATGAACAAGAGGTAACTTCATAGCATCCACCTATCTTAGAGGTTGTAAAGACATTTTTAGATAGTGGAGTAGGAATGAAGGGTATTGTTGATAAGCCTAAAGAAGTAGAGGCAGTGCAAGTGTTGGTTGATCTACCACACTCTGCATCATCCACTCCCACTGGTTCCAAAACTGGGAGTATGCCGAACCCCCAAACAATATTGACAGAATTGAAGGAGGCATTGGATGTTGACACTATCAAAGGAAAAGATATTATGCTGCCGAGCATAAGTTCTCTAGAATTAAAGAAGAAGAAAATCTTGAATAAGTCTCCGATTTTAGATGTAACATTAGATGAAGTCATTATCATTCCACAATGTAATCCCAATGAGTTATCTTTTGAACAAATAGGGACTCTTCAAGAATTTCTTAAGAGGAAGAAGAGACAGGAAGAGTTGAAGATAGAAAAAAAGCAAAAGTAGGTGTTGCATGACATTAAAGACATATTTGCAAAGGATTTTTACTTAGAGGATGAAATGCCTCAAGCTCCAATCATTGATCAGCTAGTCAAAATTGTACAAAAAGTAACAGATGAGGACATAAATAGCAATGAGAAGCTTCTACAATGGTCCTGGAGAAGATTTGAGAGAAAAGTTCTAGAGAAAATCTCACAAGAGATAGCAACTAAACAAGTTGAACTTTCTATTCTTGTAGAAACCTTAGAGAAAGTTACAGCCAATGTTTATTCTTTATATAGGAAATTATGTGATGTTGAATTTTTCACAAAGGATAATCTACAACTTGTTGAGAAGCTACAATTAGATTTGAGATCAACTAGTGCTACTTTAGGTAAAGATACTACTTCTAGTTCTTTACATTTTAATAAGTTAATAAATGCACAAAGGATAATAGCCGAGCTTATGGCTGAAGATGGTCGAATAAGGGCCAAACTGATAACTATTCAGACAAGTCTGTTGCTAATCACTTGGAGGTAATACAGAAGGAACTCTCAAAAGCAAAGGAGTTATCACAAAGCAGTGCAAATCTATCGACTGTAGAGAGTTTAGTGAGTCTAGCTACTGAGCTAGAAATAAAATTGGAAGGTATGAAGATTGCGAAAGAAAGCTGGGATACTACATTTGAATCCAGCTTGCAGCTTCATAAATAATTTTTGGATAAGTACAACTTAACCCCACCAGTAATCAGTGACAAAAACAAGGGGGAAGTTAGTAAGGAAGTTGGAAGTTAGTAAGGAAGTTGGTAAGGAAGTATGAAAGGATACATCAGTATAGCACATGTACACTTGTATACAAATTTTGAAGGCATGTAAACTTTTTGTATGAAATATTTTGATATATTCCTAGGGGGAGTACTTTGTATACTTAGGCAATATTTTGATAAAATGAATGGAAGTAATGATAAGTGTTTTTGCCACTAATAACAAAGGGGGAGATTCTTAATCTCTAAGATCTATTGATGATAAGTGACCAACACTTAGTCATTCACCTAGGCAGTTTTAGTTGGCTGTCACTGTGGCTGAGCTGAAACTATGCAAGGCTGAGTTACATTGCCGAGCTGAGAAGGATACAGGGATATTAAGTGTTGAGTGACAGACAGTCAAGTGCCGAGCAGGACAGTTTTTGTATACATGTCTGGCATGCTACAAACTTCAAGGATAAGTGATCTGGCCAACTTGAATAAGTCTTTTAGGCTGACTAATGTATGAATTTAATATTCTCATACAGAGTTAATTATGCATTTAATTGTTTTATCATATGCATGACTCATTGTAAGCATTAATTGTTTTACCATCAAGGCATGGATATCAGATCTTGATCGTTGATCTAGATCTCTCTATCAGATCTAAATAGGTATATTAGATTGCTTCTAAACCCTATTTTGTATGTATGTGGTGTGTGGCGACTGTATTTTCAGAAGTGAAATGCACATAGGGTTATTTTGTTAAGAAGCAGAGATCAAGCGGAGCAAGAACACAGTGAACAATAGAGTAAAGATTATATCAGATTATGAGATCATAGAAGGTACTGGAAAGAGGATATCTGTCATCAGCATCAGAGTGCATAATGAAGGATCAATACTTGAGACATTCTAATAATTGTATCAGGTGAAAATCTCTTGACAGAGTGGTTCTAACAAACCTTTCTTTATCTCCTAACACAGTGCTTACTTTATTGTGAGTTGAAATCCTTTAACAGGGTATATTGTAATGATCTTAAGCTCTTAACAGGGCAGACCTTTCACAAGGTAGATTACATTTTGTAATAAAAAATTGTAACCTTAATAGGTACACTTTATTACTGCAGTAGTGGAGAATTTTGTGGGTGTCATCCCCACCCCATTTTAACCTATTTAGATTTCTGGGTTACCAAGTTATTATGTTATGTGTTACTTATTTCATGGTGTGTATGCTATCTGAGATTAAATTAGATTCATTTATGTATGAATGTGGATCAGTTTGTTTTAAGTGTTTAATTTTGAAGATCTCATTCATCCCCCCCACTCTCAGTATCTTGCTTTCCCATTATTGTATTTCCAACAGTATGTATGTATGTACTAACTACAATAAATGAATAGTGAAACTCCATATATCACATTATAAAATACATGATAAAAGATTAAAAAGTTGTAAGATATTTACAATTTAAAAACAATTATCAATATTTCTCACATGTTCATAAATAAACAAAAGAGCTCTAGAAATATCAATAAATGTTCTTTTGAGCTAAGAACCACCAGCATATTACCAAGTTTCCACAGAGGCACTTCAAGGTATGACAATTTATGCTCTAGATCTACTTCAAACTAAGAACCACCAACATAATACCAAGTTTCCATAGAGGCACTTCAAGGTGTGTCAATTTATGCTCTAGATCTACTTCAATCTGAAAATCACCAACATAATACCAAATTTCCATAGAGGCACTTCAAGGTAAGTCAATATGTTTTCTTTTGAGCTCCAACATGATACATGGTTTCTATAGATCCATTTCAAGCTAAGAAACACCAACATAATACCAAGTTTATGTAGAAGCACTTCAAGCCAAGGGATACAAATCTTCCTATAATATCATCCAAACAATGATCATTTATAAATGTCCAATATTATAAATAATGGTTATTGTATTGTATAGAAAAAACATATTAGCTAATCTATAATGATATGTTCTTTTGAGATCCAACATCATACATAGTTTCTATAGATTCACTTCAAGCTAAGAACCAATGATGACAATTCAAGCTAAGAGATACACTTTTTCCTGTAATATCATCTAAACAATGATCAGCTAGGACTATACAATATCATAAAACATAATTATTCTATTATGTACAAAAAAAACATAATACCTAATCTATAGTGATATGTTCTTTTGAGATCCAACATAATACAGTTTCTCGAGAGCCGCTTCAAGCTAAGAAGCACCAACATAATACCAAGTTTCCATTGAGACACTTCAAGTCAAAGGATTCCCTAAAATATCATACAAATAATGATCTTTTAGAAATGTACAATGTTATAAAAAATAATTTATTAATTTTTAGAAAAAAAAAAATATACCTAATCATCAATGATTGGAAGAGTTTGTAATCCAATATAGATAACCACTATCATATTTATTGTTGCTAAACACCTATGCTCCACGATTACCAAAACTACACCTTTTAATATTGAATCAAGCACTAAAATTCAACATAAGAGTAAATGACAACAAACTTATCCAAACATGTAATGTTAGAATGTATAATATGTAATTTAATTATAAATCTTTGAAATTGCAAAGAAAATAATTTATACAGTCTTAGAGTACTATCAAACAAATCCCATGATCAAATGCACCTCTTATCAAATGTTGAAAGTTATATATTAAAGACTTTTCTGGATGTTGTATTGAAGAGCAATTTTACTTTTAATTAATTTTCAAAATTGATCCTATGAAAATAAAAGAACTTTGTATACTTTTAGAACAATTTTAATTAATTTTCAAAACCAAATTTGAAGAAAATAAAAAGATTTGGTATAATTTTTATATATTTTAATTAATAAAATAAATATTAATATGGAATGTAAATAATCAAATATAAAATATGATATTTTAAAGTATCTTCTCATATAATTTATTATAAAAGGTTGATTAGAAATTTGTTAAAATTATAGTATATAAATTAGTACTAATGATTAGATTATATAATATAGTAGGCTTAGTTCACTAACAAAAAATCAAATAAATAAAAAATATTAGTAACAAAAAATATTCAAGTTTTGTAAAATAACCATAATATATACAAAATCAACATAAATACAATTCGAAGAAAATATTACATAATAGAAAGACATTATCAAAGAAACTTAAAAAAAATTAAACTATATTTAATCTTAATTATTTAAATTTAATCACTAAATATTACTAAATAAAGACAAAATACACTTTAAGCATAAATCAGGCATGCCATTGGAAACAAGAAGTAATAAAATGCTCTGAAGAAACATGCATAACATGCCAGTTTTTGAAGAAACATTTAAAAAAACTAAAAAATAACTTACAAACCAACACAAAATGCACTGAAAATGCACAAATTATAAACAACTATTTATAATCATTTATAATATGTGGAACAGCCAAATCTACTTACACATCTTAGAAAATAGTTGAACACAAAATACATACAATATTTAGAAGATCAACAAAAAAAACAAAGACAACTTACACATCTCAAAAAAATAATTCAACACAAAATATAAACAGTAATTAGAAGATCAACACAAAACAAAGACAAGTTATATATCTCAAAAAACAGTTCAACACAAAACAAATACAATTTATACATCTCAGAAAACAGTTCAACACAAAACACAGACAATATTCAGAAAATCAACACAAATAGAAGACAACATTTTATTTTGAAGATCAACACAAAACACAACCCATGTAAGCAGTAGTTCATCCAAACACTCTTAAATGCATACTATATATGAACAGTCATTTCAAACTTCCTTAAAATGTACACAGTAACTCCTAGGACAAAAAAAGAAACACATATGTGCAAGTCATAGAAAGGAAAGGATATTTTTTTGCATAAAGGGAGGCAGCAAAATTAAAAGCCTACAAATACAACCTCAAGAGCGTTTTTTTGTTATGAAAAGTGATGGTGTGGGAGTGGGGTTTATATAGAAGGAAGAGTAGATGGTAAGCTCCCCTGGGTTTAACCTTAACTGTCAACTTTCTACTGATCTCCATCCTCCAACACTATAAATGAACGGCTCCTGCAAAGCTTTACTACTCTCAATAAAGTTGGCAAGTTTCCCTGACTATTTTGACACAAGAGGGTCTGACTGTAGATTTCATCCAACAAAGGCAATCCCAAAGCTCAACCCCAAAAGAATTATTCATAGGTTTTCATCATTTGTGGTCCATATTGTTTTGAACTTACTCTAAAAGGAAAGGTTGATGGGACTAGATGAGTTTTATTTTGGAATGACTTGGCAGTGCCTGTATTGAAAGGGTGATGGGACTAGAAGAGTTTTGATCTTTTAGCTACAAATCTATAGAGGGTCCCCACCTCTATAGATGGTTTTGTTTGGAATGAATTGGTAGTAAATGTATTGTACTCCAGTCCTTTGGGTGTATGGTTAACAAGGATAATAAAGAGAGCTTTTAGCAAATCCAATTGCTCTAGAGTTCATATTGGGCCAAGAGAAGCTGGTATCTCAGTTTTCAAATGATTTTTAGATGGATTTAGGGGAGAGGAGTCAATATTGGAGTGAAGCTATTCAAAATATATTCTACTAAATTTGAAAAAAACAATGTGATGTCACATCAGGATACCACATAACATGACTTAGTGCACAATTATGGGTCTTCTACTCTTTTTTTACCTTTTTTATGCCTTGGCCAAAAAGGCATGTGATGTGGCATCATATTCGACCGTGTGGACTTGAAATCAAAATTTTTAAGTAGGGGACTTGACAAGTAAGTAGCTGTAAAAAATTTTAAAATTTTTGATATACTTAAGACAGATTTTGAGGGGCACAAACATAGGGTGGCCCACTACCAGCCCCTCTCCCCTAGTACTATCACTTGTACCGAAAAAATGTTTAATGGTTATGCCGATAGTAATTTATATAAAATTTCTTAGAAATTTGAAAATAGCATTGGAT
>MU228405.1:591280-620752 GCA_018584345.1 Thuja plicata
AGTTTATTGTCAAAATTTTGACCAAATTGGGATATAAACAAAAAAAAAGAGTGATCAAACTCACTTCATTTTGTCTTAGCCAGATCACAGGCGAGAGGAAGGGCTTCATGATCATTATGCATCGTCCGAATACTGGAAGGGCTTCATGATCATTGTGCATCATCCTAATACTAGAAGGGCTTCATGAGCAATATTGGTATGTTTCCTTAAAAAATATAAGGACATGACATTACATTCTCAGTGTTAGGGTTTCCTAGCTAGATTTGTAATCCAATTTTATCTACCAGCTATTTTAGAATCGAGGGATTTGTTTTTATTTATGTTTCTATTTTCATGCGTGAACCAGTTTTCCTCCATGCACTACTGTGTTTTCTCATAATAGAAGTCACAGACCTCAAACTAAGTACTTTATGTCATTTCCCAATAATTTATATGTGCATCCCACTTGTTATTAAAGACCTCAATTTCCATTTACTTATATTCATCTAAGGACAAATGAATACAATGATCACAACAATCAGTTTGGGGATGTTCCTAAAACAGGTGAGAAAATGGGGATTTTCATTGAAATCTTATTGTCATTCTTAACAAAAGGTGTATATTTTCTTAGAAAAAAAAGTGACATGGCATACTTGAATAACAACTATGTATAAGAAAACATATCGACAACCATCTTCATTTTCGAAAATCTAAAGGTAATTCTTGTTTTACATTGCATACAGTTTCTGAGAGATTTTCTATTTGTTGAAATTGATTTGATTATTTATGTATAGCTTGAAAAAAAAATCATCAGTCGAATTCATATAGTGAAATTTGAAAATATTTCAAGTTATTACCATAGACTGAATTTATAGTAAATGAAATCACATACTATTTCTGCACAAGATTGTTTCTAGGGTTACATGTTTGATTTTCTGGTATAGGTTTTTAACCATTAACACGTAGTCTTTGTTCCTGCATAGAATTTCCACTTAGTATCATTTTCTATTACCATATTTGAATGATTTAAATCTTATAATGTAATTGTGGGTGGAAAGGTTCTCAGAATCTTTGATTTTGTGTGATATAAATCCACAAACAAGAATATTTGAACAAAATATTAATACAACATATCCAAGCGTTGATACTAACATATTTATAAAGATAGTCTCAAGCCAAAAGCTAAGTAATTCAAAATGTCAAGATTTACAAGCCACATTTTCAAATCCTATCCACAACTATCTATTTGAAAAAATAAAATAATAAATTCAAACCCCAAGGTGTTTTTTAAGATCTTGTGGTGGTGAGGTTTAGTGAATAACTCAGATGTTTATTGTGATGACAAACTTAAGAGACTCACCTAAAGGAAGGTCCAACAAGTTTGAATATGATCTAGACACCATTTATCTATAAGAGTAAATCTACCAAATGCTTTAAATAACCATGCCAATCTAAGACAACTAAGTTTCTTCCTTAAATTGCTAGATTCTACAACATGTTGATGATTTGTACTGGAAATGGGAATGTATTAAGGTCATGGAGAAATAGAAAATTCAATTCATATGGCATGAAGCCAATCATATCACAATATCTTCAAGTATGTGAAATCTCTAGGCCATCTCTTCAAGTATGTGAAATATGAGGCTTGATACAGTTCACTTGTCAACACTTTAATCATCAAAACATCCAAATGAGTCTTCTAAACACATAAATTTTCATGTCCTTGGATATCAAAACCTTTTACACCTTAGAAAATTTAAGTACATCCTTAGAACATTTAAGTACATCTATTGAATGCATAAAACTTATTTCTAGTGTAGATATTCATACACCTTTAATGGATACATACTTTGAGATTTTTACATTTGAGAAATTTTGAACTCGAATCGAGTCATATAAAACAAGAAATGTGTACATTATTAGCACAAACTCTTAAAAATCATTTTCTAAATGTTTTGAATTTTTACAACTTTGAGACAAGTAATTTAACTAATAATATAATGTCAAAGAACTATAGAAATAATATTCTAAAGATAATGAAATATTCAAAGGAGTATAAGTTCTATATTTTAGGGAGTATGTGTCTCTTACCTTCCTTTTCTTTATCTAAAAGTACATAGCTCCTGCAGACTCTGATTATCAAAATAGTTTTGGTCATGCACTTTTCATGAGAAGACACTAGATGTTACTGTGTAAGAGTAAATAAATTTGACCTCAGCTGTAGGGAGATTAGTTTTGGTTTGTCAAAGAGGTCACTTGCCATGGTCAAGAGAAAAAATAAATTGCAAAGCCAAAGGGACATTCCAGTGTGCTTATACTGGAAAAGTTAAAAGAATAGCCCCCACCACCCCCACTTACAAATTAAATATATTAAGAAAGCATAAAACTGATATAAATAGTGATATATTTGAGGTTACATAAAATGATCAGTAGACATTCGATGATGATTAGCCAAATAGTATTAAATCAAGGTAGAAATATATAGGCTACAATCAATCCTCTCCCTTAGAAAGAACAATGTAAAGATTCACCTTAATTCATCTCTATAGCAAGTACTTCAAACTCAATTGTAAATGGTGAAACAACATAATTGGAAATAATACTACAGGTGATTGTAACCCTACCATTATTATTGTAAATCTTCATTTGAGAAAGAATCTTAAAACAGAAACCAACAATGGATATGGGTACAATGATTCATCCTACAACTCTATTTTCTTAATTATCTTAGTAGAGTTTGATATGGGAACCCAGTAATATGTAAAATGAAATGGTGCTTCTTATGTCAATGTTTGACCCTACTCAGTCCCAATAATGTGGATTCTCTGATGGAGTGCGAGGTATATGGTGTCCCTATTAAGTATCATTTTATCAAGGATAAAATTAGGTCTGAAAAATGGATTAGGTGACCACTAGATCTGGTTCCCTTAGAAATACAATGTAAACACAATTTTGTGCAGTAAGAATAAATCCTTGTAATATGAAAAGGTCTGAAACTAGCAATCGAATGAAGGTTTTGGTCTTCAAATGATTTTTAGGGAGGACTTGCAAGTTCATTCCACCAATAGCCCCAACACCTTTTATAGCTTTTTTGGAGGGAATTTGCAATTCATACACAATTTGAAATAATAATAACGTTTCATACACAAAGCCACCTCTAACTAGGTGTGTAACTTTTAATACGTTTCATTATCTCTCCAATGAGCTAGTACACTAAGTAGTTCGTTTATGATTTCTCAACATTAGATCATATTAGTGAAATACTAATTAATTATTTAATAACTCATCCAACTTGTGGAAAGAACAAAAACTAAATTGGAATCAAACTTTGATCACTCTTGGATGCTACTAAAGATGTAGGATGATGATTCGAGTCAATTGCATCCCATAAAATGTCTTTTAGTGCACCTATTCCATAAGTATGGTTGTGCCCCATAAATAGAATTGCATATACCATTTTTTCACACTAGCCTGTTCATATCTAAATTTATCAATTTGATGCTTAAGAACACCTTTGAAGATATCACTAATTTGATACTTAAGAACACCTTTGAAGATATTCTATAATTTGATATGCTTGTTTCATTTGAGAATTTATTTGGCACCGGAATGTTGAAGTAGCTGTTATGAAAAACTATCTGTGATGGAAAAGTGATCCAAAATAGGCATCTCCGTGATGGAAACAAAGTTTTCCTTTTTGTCAGCTTGAATGTAGGTGAGAGACAAAAACATCTGGGACCACTTGGGTTGTGTGGCTACATATTTACTCTGGGTTTCAATATTTTATCTTTTTTGTCTTTGCCAAGCATTGCAGTGTTAATGTTCAATTATAGGTGGTTCTATAGTGTTTAGCTTTTATAAGTTGCTATCATAAAATGTTTATCACTTGTCGAATTCTATGTTCACCCAAGAATTTTTAGTGGTCTAGTTGGCCACGTGTTGTACAAGTCTTGAATATAATATCAGAACATCTATAGAACAGTCTAGGAAGTCATTTTCAATGTGCTAATCTTCCAAAGTGATATGATCTCCTGTAGACTACTTTACACATGACAATCATTGGTAGATTTCTATGGATCTATATATCTTATTAGAAAACACCTTTTGATTTGTCAAATTTCTAAGACTTTTGATCTTCCCCATGTCACATCATTGCCATCTGTTGTCCATGAATCATAGCATATTTTATTTTGACTAACTTTCCAATATTTTGTTAATATTGTAGATGGTATAGTTGACCAAAGAACTTAGATAGAAAACTTAAAAATTCTAACCAAGTGAGACTAAAAGAAAGAAAATTCAAAGATATGATGCTAATCAGAACTAAATGAAACACCATTCCTTCCATTTTTCATTTTCTTCACAAATTGGTTCTTACAATATAACAATAGAATACTGACTCCAATTTTTCAGCAACCATATCTTTCAATTTTATATGCATAGGACAAAATTTATCATTTAATTTTTTAGCAATGTTCCCATGAAACCAAATTTACAAATGTTCATTTCCAATATTCCTAGATCAACCAAACTATGAGTGGAGATAATTGGTTGTGTAGTGCTTGCAAGTGGCAGAAAAAGTTACTTTTCTTGATTCATGTAGTACTTGCAAGTGGTGGCAAAAGTTAAAAGGCCTCTTCTTCAATATATCATCTATCAAAAATTTTGCTGAGCTAGGAGTGGAGACAATTGGTTGTGTAGTAATTTAGAATGAATGCACTAAATATGAAATCAATTGGTTGTATTGTAAATAATTGTAAATATGGAAGAAGAGAATCTGAAGCCACTGGAGGGTTCATTGTATGCAATAATGATTGTAGGTTGTGTAAAATCTAATGGAAATGACCCTTACACTACGAGGTAAAATTTGTGGAGCATAGACTTCTTAGACACAATGACCATGTTTTATAGTGTAGGTAAGGCATTTTGTCCTGTCCTTTGAAAAATCTAAGTGAATTACCTCTACTAAAGTAAGCCCAAAACATAGAGCAACTCACACATTGTTGATTCTTTAATGTTTTTGTATGCACTTGTTCCTAAAGAAGTATTTCTTAATATCTGTGATACTAAAAGGTTTAGAAATGTAAGAAGAGCTGGAGATGGTTGGTGTGTCCAGTTTGGTAGAGCTGGGATTCAAACTAACTCAGAATATTTACAATGGTTGTTTGAAATGCTATTTTCAAATACTTTTGATATAATTTTGTTCTGGAAGCCATATTTTGTAACATGTGTTTTCTACTAACAAACATTGGAAAATACCCACCATCAAAGAAATTCAAAAATTAAGGGGAAAAATTTAGATCAATCAAAAAAATTTATCTAGTTCTAAATGAATAGATTTTAAAGTATTATGTTGAAGAGTCAGGGGAAGAGAAAAGTGTTGAAAATTATTTCATTTCAAACGTAAACATAATTCAATTTGAAATTGAAACTTATTTTATCAATCCTCAAATAGCCATGAGCATAGGATTTTGCAATCTCAGAGGGCTTGATTGATAGGCATATTCGATGAAGAAATTTGATACAAACTGGGAAAAATGAAAAATATTTAAGGCCAACAATGGGAGTGTTCAGGTTGAAATTGCATCTCTATGTCACCGTCATGCTACGAAGCACTAAATTTGATTATTTAAATGCTTGAGCGAATTGTAGATAAGACATTGATTCATGACCCATGATCTTACCAAGTCCCATTTTCCAATACTAGTCTCTGTTGTCTCTGGTTTTCATTATATTAGAAATTAGTACAGATATTTTAAATACATCCTATGTAAAACTATTTTATTAACTTATAATTTATTTTGTTTTACCTTAGCTGTTTTATTTATTATGTACATGGAAGCAATTTTTTTTAAAATATAATAGTAATTATTACATATTATAATTATGCTCCACCTCTTGTTGCCATTGTAGAATTCCTCTCAACATTAATGAGTAATTCATAATGATTGGGACAAGTATTTAATAGTCTGAATGATCTTCGGTCCCATGGTAGTCTAACAACATTTATAGAAATATCAAATATCAACATGATTTTTACATAGAATATTCCTAGGATGAAATAGATAAGGAACTTCATGATTGGCCCTTGTTTTAAACAACATGGTTTATAGTCCAATTAAATCCCAATTACTCAATATTAAGACAAGGATGCAATGAAACATAGAGTATGGAAATCTAAATTCAATTGTAGGAGCATGTTTAGGGTGTTCATTAATCTTCAATTGTAGTTTTTGGTGACAATTGCCCCTTTATATAGTATTTTCACCTTGGTGATTGTTTGATAGGCTTGTAGCGACCATTCAAACCTGAACATTAGATGTTCCCTTGAGGTATTGGAAAAGTAACTTTTGCTGTCACTTACAAGAACTTAGATATGTTGGACATATTTTGATAAACTCATGAACTTTTTGTTATTTATGACTTTGTTATGCTTTTCTATATAAAATTAAACAAAATAAAAAATTAACCTTATTAAAAACAAAATTAAAACAAGTTATAACATTTTAAAAAAGTTAACCTTATTTATGATTTATGATGTATCAACTCTAGGAGGGATCGTTGACATTAGTCAAGTGCTACCTTGGGTTATTAGTGATCTATTTGACATGCTAGAATGGAAGGGATGCTGACTATTTGTGTAAATAGTAGCTAGTTAATGACTTATATAATATTGGTTAATAATGTAAGTGTGGCCACTAAGATTTTTTAGGAATATCTAAATGTCAGTGTGGCCCTTTATTCCCCGTCATAGAACTAGGTAAAATGTATCTCCTCTCATACAATTCTAAATATTGAAGGTTTGGGATCATGGATATTACCTTAATATCTTATAATAATTGGTTCTCCATTGTAGTTACGAATCGTTGGGTTTAAAAGTTCTACCATCCTTTAGAAGACTGGTTTTAAAGTTAAACCTGCACTACGATGTCTCTGCCAGTTAAGTAGGCAAGGCCATCTATGATGAGCCCCCAAGGCATTAGGTTTGGCCCTTAGGTCTTGTAATTTTGTGTTCTTTCTTGATCTTTCCACCCCTTACCAATAATTTATATAGTTTGCATATCTTTATGAAACTAGTTTTCAATGCCTTATCAAATATAGTTGTAGGTAGTTACCATATATTGTTTTATACACTGTTTATTTCATTGAGACTGTGAGCTTGGAATTGTAATGTATTTTATGTTATTGGATCAATGTATGTTTCCCAGTTATTCATTATTTTGGCATACTTAGTAATTATTTACATTATTGTTACTTTGTTTTAGGTCTTCTCAATGTCGACTACTAATCATTGGTTTCTCTTTCTCCCTTGGGAATGCTTTTCAAGTAGAAATGGTAGGATATCATCTATCTTTCTTGACGACTCTTTATCAAAAGGGGGTCAATTTCCTTTATCTTCAATTGAATAAGGGGTGTAGAAGGTTGCTTTGCATCCATTGGGTATAGAAATTGAGTGGTGTACCCAAATGATACAAAGCATCTTCTAATCCCTCGATTTTAGTGAAGAGAGAAATGCCATTGATACCCTTTGGATAAAGAATATTCATCACATAAATATGATATCCTACCATTACTACTTGAAAATCATTTCCAAGGGATCATAGATACTCTATCCTACCATAGACATGTGTGCGCTCCTTATCATAGCCTTAACACAATCTCAATCTCATGAGGTTGTAGTGGACCCAATTGATATAGATTGACCAATAACAACTTCCACTTTCTACATTGAAAAAGTACCATAAGTCTCTCTTCAAGGGTGGGTTATTCATTACTACCATGTCATGTTGTATTTATTTGTATGTATCTCTAATTTTTTATTTGTATGGATACTAGCTACATTTTTATCAAGGATTGTGCTGTAATAGAGGTTGAGAGGTCTCATGAAAAGCAATGAATCACTATAATGTGTCAGCATATTGATATAAGGAACAAATGAATGCATTCATTTTTAACTTCTAGGAGAAACATAACTATTCTAAGACCAATCATTAAGTGTTTGAAGACCACTGATACTCAAAGAAATGTACAAGAATGATACTAATAATAACTTATCAACAACATATCTATAATGGATACCGATCATTCTAGCATCAAAGTTTCTTGAAGGCGCTAAAATCTAAGATATAAAACATAGATCATGACAAGATGCATATAACTGTAATCTTTCCTCTATGTGAAGTCTTAATATCCAGTTCAAAGTTCAAACTATTACAATTTACCCTCAATGTTTTGAATCTTTTGTATGAATTGATTTAAGAAGGAAGTACATAGAAAAAAATAGTTTTGAAGAGCCATGAGTAGTATGAACAGAAAAGAGAAAATGATAGTTCTTTTAAAGAGAAAACAATAGAGAAAAGATGCATTTCAATTCTCTGCTAGCTTGATATAGTCATTTTTGTGCGTGTCATGAGCCCGTTCTCAAACCCTAGAAACATTGTTTCTTTCTTAAGGAGGGTTTGTGCTTCGGTCAGGCCATTAAACAGTGACTTACACACTTGCCAGTATCATAGAAAGACAAAAAAATAGATAAATAATATATTTATACTTTCTGACAAACATCTAATCTACATTTCCTAGGTGTCAAAAAACTACAGTGAAAGAAAGAGTTCAAATAGAGGTTGGTTGAATAGACACATGCAAGGAACCCAAAAATAGTTGCCACGTGTTATGTAGAAGTAAAAAATAAACAAAATGACATTCAATAGTATGTTTAAAATTAAAGGGAAAAGATAAGTTTTACTTATCTCAGAGTTAATGCTCGAGATGTTTGAAAGATTAAAGCAGTGCCAATGAAGGTGTTAAAGCCAATCCCAGATTAACAAAGAAGCTCTAGTTTAACAACCTGAGCTCTAGGTCAACAATGACAAACTCCAGTTCAACATTCTAAGCCTCAGTGGAGCAAGCATAAATCCCAAATCACCACCACAATCATAGTTTTCATCGCCATACTGTTACGGCTTCAAACCCTTAGTTTTGCTTAACAACTTTTCGTGAGGCTTCAATAACCAATGCAAAACAATACAAAACTTGATAAGTTTTGAATTCCACATAGTACATGGTAGTGAATTCCCTTCAAGACTGCAGTGAATGATAGTGGAGCCTTGGGGTTATCATTCCAAGTGACACGACAATAGTATGTCAGAACTGCCAAAAAGATCTAACTCATGTATATCATGTCGGTCATATTGACCACAATGTAGGCTGAAAGGCATTGGTTTAGAATATGTTTTTGTCTTAGGATTTTAGGGGATATAATATATGTCAGTTTAGATGAACCAAAAATATGTATTTTTAATGTCAACATAGAGGCATAAACCAAGGCATATTTAGGGTTTTACCTTAATTGGAGGAGTGTTTTGGAGGGAGAGCTCAATTTCAAATTTGGCTTGAGGGGGTCACTTAGGGTATATATATCTGGATTTCATATCCATGTATAGGGGTTCAGATTTGGTGCAGAATAGGGTAATGTGAATGCCTTTGTTCCTTGACATGTTTTTGGCATCATGATATGTAACCACCATAGATTTTTGAAGAAATAAAGAAAGTGTTCAAATCATCCATGTTTTACTGAGTTTTGGGATTCAATAATATTCTTCCTTTCTGAATTCAGTCTGATGTGTTTTATAATAGAGTTATTGAATTGATCTAATTCATTTTTCAGCTATTAAAATATAACCTATTTGGAGAGATTTTATGTTTGTTGGAAGGTCATTATTTGAGGTGCAAACCCTAAGAGTGAGATACTTATGTCAATCTATACATTGAACAGTGAATGTCCCTTTAAAGTCTCAGTAATGCATGTCATCTTGATCCCTATTTGAAATTTGATTAGTCTGAAATAAATTTGGTGTATCACCCCAATTTTAATTTATTTAGTTTTGAATTAATTTTCAGGTTATCCTTTCCTTTTCTCAACTAGAGAATTAGTTATAGGTGATATAAAAAATTCAATAGGAACTGGCCTAGAACCTAGAGATTCCTTCCTAATCAGTGGAACCCACAACTGAGGAAGGTTTCCATTGTTTCCATGAAGTGTTATTGTGCCCTAATTCCTGAGTTAGGGTGATATTTCACTTACTTAACAATTTTTGTCACAGGCGGTGGGACTCCTTGTGATACATGAGTAGATTCCAAACAAGGAGCATAAAGGAATTTGAGTATTTACACTTGTCACACACTAGGAGAGACATAAATCTGCAAAGAATACTTAGGGGTCAGCAATATTTTTCCTTTCAGCCTATAGTAAGGGGTAGGAGACCAGGTAGATGAAGGAAGAAAAGGTCTAAAAGGGTTTCAGCTCCTCCCTCCTATAGTACTAAATAACTAGATTCAGATCAAGAGTCCTCTAAAAGTCCACCAACACATTAGATTCAGGTTGTTCTAGAGCAACCAACAAAGGTATATCAATCATCATCTTCTAGTTCTACTACAAAACCTCCAAGAATGGATAGGTAGTTGCCATTTGTGCCTTTTGATCAGGGAATCCCTTTGAGTATTTCCAATTACAAAAATATTCTATTGGTAGCCTTAAAAGGGTTATCATCTTTCATAGGAGAAGGACAAACAATTGCTATAGAATATATGAGAGATATTTCTTCTCTTTGTAATGTTCATCACATCACAGAGGAAGATGTAGCTTTGAATCTATTGACTTCATCATTAAAGGGAAAAGAATTGGAATGGTTTATACCTCTTCAAGTTGGATATATTGATACATGAGATGCACTAGCTGAGGAATTATCTAAGTTCTTTGAAGAAAAATCTGATAATCTTTCATTGGTCAAACAACTATCAAATATTAGAAGGGCTCCCCAAGAAGAGATGAGTAATTTCAATCTACATTTTCAGAAGACTTCAAATAGAATCCCTGTGATGGTAAGACTCTCTGCTGAGTATGCATTCTTGTATTTTCTTAAGAGTTTGAATAGTGATATCTCAGTTATGATTCAAACAATGGGGGGCAATTCTTTGCCTCAAGCTTTTGATATTTCTATTAGAGCAGAAAACAGTCTTATTCAAGCTAGAACATTAACTCTCAGGCCACCTATTCCCTTCTTTCCTAGAATTTACTCTAATATTCCATTGATTATCCCACCTCTTGCCTCTTTACCATCTTCCAAAAGCCAAGAGATATTGCCTGCCACCCCTCTTAATGAGCTACAAAGTATAAAAGGAAGCGAACAAAAAATTGAAAGCTTACTGCAAACCTTTGTAAATGAGTTGGTAAACCTTCAGAGGTAGAAAGCTCAAGGAAACCTCATAGTTCATCCTCATAATCAGTTTGGAAGCTCCTCATCACAACATCCCAATTAGCTTATTTATCAAAGTAATAAATAACAATATCAAGGTAACAATAATTCAAATAGGGAGAATTGGAATCAGAGGTCTTATAGACCTTACAACCCTGGACCTCTTAATTCGGTTAAAGATATTTTACCTAAGAAGAATAACCTTTTTGTTGAATATGAGTTTTGTTATCCTTGTGGTCAGCCTCATAATCAGTCAAAGTGCACCAATGGAGTGCTTAATCAGCATTTAATGGTCCAAAGTATAGTTGGTTCACAACAAGATACACCCATTGAGGAGACTCAACAATAATAAGATCCATGTACTCCAGATAGTGCTTTTCTTAATTGGAAAGAGGAAGAATTATGTGGGGTGAGTAATGATTCACCTGTATCAGCAAATAATAGAGATAAGAAAAGAGCTCTAGAAATAGAGAAATCAGTTGCTAAGGTTTCCACAACAACTTAATCATCATTGAAATTACACACCTCTTTCCCAACCAAGGATCATCCTCAAAAGCACGCACATCTGACCACTATTAACTATCCTTAAAAGGTAAATTTTGTTGTTCCTTTCAATATTGATGATAAAATTAAGAATATGAATGTCTCTATTTCTATGTGGGGTTCTCTAGCCATTCCAAGACAAGAAAAATACTTAAAGAGGAATTATCTAGAGGTGCAGTGAGTCCACAACAAGCTTTAAAGTAGCCTTCAAGGACTATTTTAGCTAACACAAAGGAAGAAGTTCAAGGAACAATATTAAAGGATGGTAAGAAATTTTCAAATGTCAAGCCACCTCCTTTTTATGTGTCCTTGATAATTGGTAACAAGTTAGTACATATTTTCATGGTTGATAGTGGTGCCACCAGCACAGTTATGCCTAAGAAAATTGCAGATTTACTTGATTTGAAGTATGAACCTGTTGATAAGGGATTGATTCAGTTGGATGGTTCTTTAGTAAATACCTTAGGAGTTGTAAAGAATGTACATTTGACCCTTCATGCTGGCCAAAACTTATTTATTCCTTAGGATATTTATGTCATTGATTTGCCCACTTTTTTTGCCCTATGTTTGTCTAGGGATTTTACAGCAAACATAGGTGGATTATTTTCATCAAATTTGTCTCATATGTTGTTTAGAACGAGGTATGATGCAAAGATAACCATAAAATGAGAATTTTTGACCATGGATCATATAGAATCCTATGTACCAAGCCCTATAAATGCAAGCTATGTGATTTCAGATTTTGATGAGGTGAAAGATTTTCCAACCTTCAACACTCAAATAGAGGGAATTCTTGATATATTGTTGGATGAGTGGGAAACTGAGAATTCTTTTAATCAAGATAATTTTTTTTTTTTATGCTGGTTTTGGTAATTATATAAATCTAAACCTAATCCAGATATGCCAAACTTGTTAAAAGGCCATGATACTAATTCAGAGCAATCTAATTAGGTTTGGGACCTATATTTTGATGGATCTAGAAACAAGAATGGAGTTTGTGCAAGGGTTATGCTTGTGTCTCCTAATGGTCACAGATATTATGTTGCATTCAGGTTATCTTTTTCTTGTTCTAATAACATGGTGGAATATGAAGGTTTGATATAGGGCTTAGAGTAGGCAAGGAAAAGGAATGTCAAGTGTTTGAGGGCCTTTGGAGATAGTGAATTGGTGGTTAATCAGGTGAGAAGTTTGCATGCTATAAAAAATGATCTTCTAAAACTATATAAGGGCAGAGCATCTGATATTTTAGATGACTTTGATGCATTCAACTTGATCTCTATACCTAGAAGTAAAAATTAACATGCTGATAGGTTAGCTGCTATTGGTACTCAAGCCACAATTCCTAAAAATAAAGGTGTAATGACTGATTAATCTCACATTAAGATTGTGGTAAGGTCATCCATTCTAGATAATGATGTTAGCTGGAAAGTTTTTAACACTAATGAGAATATTTTAAACTTTATGGTAGAAGCGGATGTCTTTTCAGCTCCTAAAGACAATGTTGCCCCACTTTTGGTCTTTATATCTCAAGACAAAAATGGATGTTTTGTGTGTAGTAGTGTTCATTGAAGTCTCATGCAAGTCCAGAGTCTAAGTCTAGAAGTACCCTTAGGGTAGAAGGCCTTTATTGGATTTCCCTAATTTGACTTCTCTTTCCTAAGTCAAGCGGGATTCCGAGTCCAAAAATCATGTTTTATCGGGTAGGTTAAGTCCCTAATCCGGTAAAGGCTGCATTGTTAAAGTTTCTAGCTTCAAAATTACAAGCAGATAAAATACTTTGCCTCATATCTTCAAGTTGCAACATCGGTGGGAAATCAAGTTTTGGCTTCTCCATGGCGGAAAATGACATACAGGGTGCACTTTCTGCAATTGACAGACTTAAGAATACCAGAGATAAATAAAGATGGAAAATGAGGAAGTCGGGAACAAGAAAGCCTTGAGCACTTGTATCAAACCTATGAGAAACAAAAGAAACAATCAAACAAAGGAGATTTCATGGAATTCACCATAGGCAGAAAAGCGGAAAATGGCTTCTCCATTGCTCCTACCAGTGGGTTACGACCCACGAGGTGCATTTTCCGCTAAGCTATCAATGTGAAGAAATTTCAAAGAATAATTCATTCCACAAGAGATCTGACATATAAGAAGGTCAATGGAATCAATATATATCACTTTGGCATCCCTGCAAGCCAAAATTCTCCTTCGGTAGATTTTAAGACAAAGAGCACTCCAAAGGCATTTTTTCGCTCAAAGGAGAAGCATAAAAGTAATTTGCCGCTTCAGGAAAATTACCGTTATGGTTACTAAAGTAAAAAAATGTTTTCTAATGTCATGAAAAGAAAAGTAATTAATTCAAATAAGGCCGTTTTACTTTGTAACGGACTTATTCATTAATGTAAAGGTCTTGTCATTCGTGTGACGTGGGAAGTCGGCTGTTAAATGGTAAGAGTTCAAAAAAGTATTAAATTAGTTGAAGACCTCAAACTGGAATCACCATTATTCACCAAATCATTTGAATTTTAAGTAGCTAAGACCAGTCACTCTTTGTTCCTATTTTCCGAAGAGAAATTCAAATCTTCAAAGTGAATCACTCTCACATGGCTTCCTGATTTGTGGGATTCGACGGATTGAATGGTATTACCTCTGAGTGGCATAAAATCTCAGATACCTCACTAAAATTCTTTGACATGCAGAGTTTCCATAACAGACTAAGAGAAAAGCAAATCCATCCTATCGCTGAGAAGCTAAAGGAGAGTGGGTTAGTCAAAGCCATCGTTTTTCCTGTAGCCATTCAGGCTCCTGAGTTGGTCTGGGAATGTATAGCCTGATAAAACCCGAACACCAAGCAAATTCTCTTGCTAGACAATATGGTGCTCCTCTCCATTGATAGGGAGTCTATCCAAATTTATCTCCACATTCTAGAGTAGGAAGAATACTCTAAGATGACTTATAGCCAGGAGGTTTCTGAATATTTAGTGAAGAGACTAGTCTGGAAAAGAGAGATTATGAAGTCATGGTTTAAAGAACCCAAGAGCGCCAAGGGAAAATTGCCAAAAACATTATTTGGCACAAATATAAAGCCTGAGATAGTGGACATCCTGGAATTACTCCACAGGATTAGAGGTGAGAGTGAAGCTTTTAATTTCATTGAACAACATTTCTTCCTAGTTCTGATAATCTGTTCTCAGCATCATTTCATTGATTGGGCATTGATGGTAAGTGAGAATCTCTCGGACCCCCTCAATAGGGCCAAATTTAAGAATGAATTTTTCATGTCTTTTGTCCTGATATATATTTTAGCCATGATTCAAATCTGGCCTGGGCTTCCTAGATTAGAAGAATTCCCAGATGATGTGAAAAGCTATGAGTTTTTCCCTTCTTTGCAACTACAAAATAACTATGCTGATTATCTCACAGTTAATGATGCCTTTACAATGAGACTGTGTATGGAGGTACAGGGTTGTCCAGAGAGGAGATTTTCTCCTGAAGCCATGGCTTTTATAAGCCAATTTGGATGTTATTTTATTCAGTTTGGAGATTTCTCATATCTTCGTCTTGCAGGTTTTGACGACTTTCCTTTGAAGCTGCCCAGATACCCTACAGATATGATCGTGCTAATCGAAGTAATGAGGAAAGAACTTCAGGTGAACTTGATCTAGTCAGAGGCGAAGAAGAAAGGATACAAGTTCCTGATGGCCATTGAAGCTTATAGTTGTGCATCCTGATCAGAGGCAAAGAATTTCCTTAAAACATTCTCAAATAAGTTCTCTCTGGCAGCATATGATGTTGTGAGACCACAGTATGATCTTGTTGATTATGCCAGGGATGTCTTGCAAATGATCTGAGATATTCATCATGTACTTGATATTGAAGTCTATTGGGCCAATTGCAAAGATGACTTGGAGAGCAGGGAAAGATTCTACGTCTGGTTAACCATTGAACAGATCAAAAAGTTCAATGTTAACATTGCATTAGAAGGGTTAGAAGATGATGGTAATCATCTATATGATGACACCTACTTGGAGAAAATAAAGTCCACCCCTATCAGTTCAGAGGCTATGCTGGACGAGGTGGTAAGTGACTTGCAGACCCTAATGGGGGGTATTTTCAAAAGAACAGTTCAGTGGGTTGAGTGGATTGCAGGCCGAATGAAAAGGTCAAAGAGGAAACCTCCCACTCAGTGAACTCCTGTGAAAGAATTTACGGGTGCTGCAACCACTTCCTCCACAATAATCTCTTCAATTGAAAAGGGATTAATTCAACCATCGGGGGAAGGAGATGAACCTCTTGAAAAATATTCTCTCTTAGAAAAGACTTGTGGAGAAGGTCCCCTTCCAGATGTAGGAGTCACAGAAGAGGCCGACCTGGCAAATCAAGTTAAGTCTACAGATGAGTTTCCTCAAGCTACAGAGTCTAAGAAGCCAATCATTGCCACTACTATAAATGTTTTGGCTGGGACTTTGACTCAAGAAACTCCAAAGAGGATGTCCCCTATTATAGTTGAAGTTGGGGAGGATAGCCCTAGTACTTCTACAGAATCTGATAAGAGAAGTGGGGAGCAACAGGAGGTTACTCAGGTTGTGAAATTGATCTCCTCATCACCTACTTAGTGAACCCATTTACCTCTCATCCCAGAGCCACTCCTCCACTTATTAGGAAGCTATTCATCGAAGTGTTGATCTCCGCTAACAAGCTCACTAGCACAGAATCATGGATAGAAAATACACTAGAGTGCAAGAGGAAGAGGGTAGAAGAATTAGTTCCCAGTAAGGACACCCTATCACGTGCTTTCCAGCCCAAGGATACTAAAAGTAAATTAAAGAGTGCAAAGACTATGTCTACTCTGGGTCATGATCCTAAAACAGGGCACTTCACCATGGAAGTAGCCAAGCCTACCAAAGAAGGTAGGCTTGAAGATCTAGCAGCTTCTGATTTTCAGTTGCAATCATTTGATATGGACTTAGCTCAGCATGACACTAAAGTGGATTGGTGAAAGTCCACCAATGTAGTAATAGAAGAGGAGCTGGAAGATCTTAAGACTTCCAAAATTTAGCTTAAAGTGGAAGTGCCTCAGCTGACTGAGTTCATTAGACAGCTCTTAACCCCTATTACAAGCGCTCCTAGTACTCAAACTTCCTTTGATCCTAGTACTGTGGAGAACTACGCCATCCTGGCTAGGTTGCAAGAGGATCAACATTACGGACATATTGGTAAGAGGTGGATTGAGAGGCTCAAGTTGGAAGGTATAGTGATCATTGAGCAGTTAGGTAATGTTGTTCTAAGGCTAGAAATGGAGAAAAACAACATTGAAAAGAACCTACAGACTCTCACTATAGAGAGAGTGAGATGTCAAGAATGCATAGTTATGTTGCATGTGGTGGTAAAAATGAAGACTAAGGAGGCCCTAAAAGCTAAGATCCTACAGAAGGGTGATGAGCCCTTGATCGAATGGCTCCAAATTCTGGAATTCAAAATCAAGATAATTATTCAGGTTGAGATAGGGCTACAATAGACAGATGTTAAGGTGTAGGAGGAGCAGAGTAAAAATTATAAACTCCTGCTAGGACTTCATGTGGATTCGCAGACTAGTGGTGAAGGAAAAGCAATAGTTGGAGTGGCAAACATGCAGAAGTCATTCATAGACTACTTGCATAATTTGGCAGAGCTGTCTTCAACTCATTTAGACAAGGTGCCAAAACTCCAGCAATTGAGTGGATGCATCTTTAAGGCTATGGAAGAACTAAAAGACCGGTCAGAAGCAATCAAGACTCTAGCCAAAGAGAATTCTAGATGGCTCATCCATTACACCAATGTCCACATCAATAGACACAAAGAGCTCATCAAGGCCATCACTACTATGATTTCCTATAGGGATAAATTAGCTAAGGAGAAGGAAGCCAAATCATAAATGTATTCTCCTCTTGTGCTATTTTTGTCAAAGTTTGCAATGGATAGACCTTTGGTTATCATTTCTGGTTGGGAATTTGAACCATTTTGGTTACTCCTTTTTGTAACAGTTCAATTTGGAACTCTATATGTATGAATCCAAAAATCAATACAAGGGTTGGCTAAATTTTGGTGTGAAGAATATATCCTTGTTGTTGAGTCAATTGTGTATGTCTGAATGACATTTCTTTAATTGTTCCATTGCATCTCATTTATCTTTCAATTGAATTCAAACATGTCATTTGAATTAGACTCATAATCTATATTTGAACTGAAGTTTTTTATTATGATTTGATACAATTAATTTAGGGGAAAATCAGTTGCTTCTCTAATTTTTGGGAATGTTCTTATAATATGGATTGACTCATATCATCACATTTTTAGCTTTCAGTCCTGCATTTGCATTTTAGTATTAGCCTATGCATCACCAATTTTGGGGAGTTAATTTGATTGATAGAGTCTCATAATTGGTTATCTTTAGAGTTGTAATTACTTCACCTGAGCTATTTTCTGTCTAGATTTAGCTTGGTTTACCTCTCCTGGTCTCAGGTTAAGAGCATACCCCTGTTATGTTAGGAAAGACTAAAATTCATCAAACAATATTCTCACAAGGGAGATGTACCTTCCAATTCAGAGGGAAAATAGGTTCTCAAGTAAATATTTCCCAACTGTTGTATTCGATTGTTTTTACATAATTCTGGGTATTTTTAGAGTTACATTCAAAAGAACAATTTGTTTACCAACATATTTTTGGTGACTCTACTGGGGAAACAAATAGTCATTATACTAGAAGCATACAATGAGGAAAAATGGTGCTTCCCCATGAAAATATAACCCCTGTGCTCCAACCTAATCTTGGATTCGAAGATGACCAAGAAGATCTGATTTCCTCACTAAATACTTTCATCTAAAGATACAGGAGAAGCACTAAACATTATAGAAACACTAGTCAAGTGCTTGAACTGGAATAAGCTAGAGCAAAAGTGCTTGAGAGAATCTTACAAAGAATAAATTTGAGAAGGGTAGAGCGTGAATTTAGGCCACAACATTAGGCGAAAATATAGAGCCTAAAATATTTCTCAAAAGTAATAGGAAAGAAGGAAGCATAGATCCAGTCTTTGAGAGACTTGCAGATATTAACTTTGCTCTTCTAGAAGTACCTCATCGAGGAAATAGAGCCACAAGGAGCTAGATTAGACCTTCTTCACCTCCTAAATAAACCACCTAGTTATCAACCACTTGCCAAGTGTTGACATTGCATAGAGTAGTTGCCCCTCTTGTCATCAACCTAACACCCTATTTACCCCAAGTAGCCATGGCGCTCCCTTGGGCCGCTACGGTCGGACCTCTACAACTAGCTGGATATAACCCTCTCCCTACAGGCTCCAGAAAGAACTTTCCCAAGTTCTCTGGAGATAGGAAGGTATCTACAGACAAGCATATTTTCATGTTCTTCACTTCAGTTAACATTCTAGCTATCTGAGAAAAAGATGTGGCCGTCAGACTATTCGTTGAGACTCTTGTCAAAGGTGCCACTGATTAGTTTCATCATTTACCTAATTCTTCTATTACCAATTGGGCTAATATGAGAGCCGCCTTCGAAATAAGGTTTAAGACTACTGAGGATGAACATGCCTTGTTGACTCAATTGACTTCTATCAAGAAAGAGCCTTCGATCAACATCAAAGATTTGGTAGCCAAATTTAATAAGCTGGTAAATCATATCCAAGCGGCTGACAGGCCTACGACAGGAAATTTGAAAACTTTCTTCATACATGCTATGCCACCAGACATCAATTATGATCTAAGTAGAATGAACCTTGAAAATTTGGATGCCACAAAGAGAACTGTTATAGAACTCGAAGACCACATGATTTCATTTGAGAAGTGGAAAAGGGAGATACAGTCTAGAGCCAGTAGTAGCAATACTACATCATTTGATGAGATGCTCCAAAAATTGTCTAATGAATTCACTGCCTTCAAGAGACAACTTCCCAGATTCAATAATCCCTACCAGCAAAACTTTCAAGAGCATCCTGGGAGATATAATGACAGGAGGAATGCAGAAGTTAAGACGTTATAGTTAACTACTCCACCACAGAGGCTAGCTATAGAAGCTCCTTCTAAAAGGAGTAATAAGTGTGCCTTCCACGTAACCATAGATCATGATGGGGAAATTTGTCCTGATGTAGCCCATGCTTGGCAAATGCACCAGACCGACAAGTGGAATGCTAGAGCATCTAGAGAAGAACCAGATTCACACTCACATGGTGACTCTGAAAACTTATATTTAGAGTATGAATCAGATTCAGAACAAGAAGTGACATGTTATGCCACCATAGATGGGACCCCTTATGCAGTCCTGACTCAGAGTCAGAAAGATAAAGGCCATGGTTTGTCACTGCCTAAAAATAATGAGGCATCTACTTCCAATTCAAAGGAGCGTAATCAAGGTATGAGGATTCCTCAACTAGGTAAAGAACAAAACTCTTTTGACATTATTCAATTCTGTAGAGATTCTAGAATTCAGATTTCCCCCATAGACTATCTTAAGGCTAATCCTGTTGAGTTGCAAAAGCTGGTAGATTATTGTAAAGGTGGAAACCAAGAGTTAAATCAAAATGTCATGACTACCATAGAAAATGAGTCATTATTTGCTAACCCAGTTGAACAGAGGCAATCATCTATTTTAGCCACCTTCCTAGGCCAGAAGCCCCATTCATTCTATGTGTCTTTATATATTAACGATTGTAGATTGAGCAATTGTATAATAGACTCCAGGGCATCAGAAAATGTAATGCCATCTACCATGGCCAAAGCCTTGGGACTTACCCTCACCAAAGCCCATGGTAGATGTTACTCCATGGATTCCAAGCAAGTACCCTTGGTTGGCCAGATTAAGGATGCTCAAGTGGCCTTAGTAGCACATCCTGAGAAGAAGATGTTGTTAACTATCCTCATCACTGATATACCTGCCAGCTATGGTTTGTTGTTGAGCAGGAGTTTTTGTAGAGACCTTAGAGGGGAGATAAAGCTGGATTGGTCCCAAGCCCTGATCCCAGTAGGTAACAAAAAGATTAAACTGGTCCCTGAGGAAAAGGCTAAGTTTACAGTGTTGAAATCTAATGATCATAAAGCTCAAATCTTGTACCAAGAATTGGAGTTTGGCAATTATATGTTGTTCACTGACGAACTTGAGAAAGAAATGAAAATCACCGAAGAGGAAAAGCAATTTTCAGAAACACCACCACAGATATGGACTCTTGAGTTTGATGGCAGTTGCGGGTCGTCAGGATCTGGTGTAGGTGTGGTTCTGATATCACCCAACGGAGTATGTGAGCCATTGGCTTACAAATTAGAGTTTGGAAACACCAACAACACCACTGAATATGAAGCCCTCCTGTTAGGGATTATCACCATGAAAGAAAGAGGTGTGAAAATTCTGAGAGCTCATGGTGATGTTGAGCTAATTGTACAAAAAGTCAAGAATCAGTACTTTGTAAAGAACCATAGGTTGAAGAATTACAGAAATAGAATATGGGATGAAATAGAAGAATTGGATGCTTTTTTTATCAAATCTGTGCCAAGAGAGTTGAATTCCAAAGCTGATTATTTAGCTGCCTCAGCCTCATTATTACTTCCCCACCCATAATTCAAAGATAAAAAATACCAAGTGGAAGTCATGTATCGACCATCTATGCCTGATAACATGGAAGATTGGCAAGTTTTTGACGATGACAAAAATCTCCTTCTCTTCCTAGAGAGTGGTGGGGACTTCCATAAAGAGGTCCATGGGGACTGTAA
Source organism: Thuja plicata (assembly GCA_018584345.1). Lineage (NCBI taxonomy): Eukaryota > Viridiplantae > Streptophyta > Pinopsida > Cupressales > Cupressaceae > Thuja > Thuja plicata. The sequence continues at coordinate 612,805 of MU228405.1, forward strand.
AGGAAGCTACCAAAGTGAGCCAAAGAAAGATAGGTTAGATGTTATTCAATTGCAAGGTAACATCATTCCACCCCATCTAGTCACTCTTGAAAAACTCTTCAACAGACATGATATGTTTGTGAAAAAGAAAAGAATTGAAAGAGGGCCTACCACTGTTGAATATGAAGGAATGAATATTAGAATTGAAAAAGACCCCAAAATGATCAATATTGGGAAGTGTTGTATAGAAGAAGAAAGGAAGGAGGCCAAGAAGCTTTTTCTAGAATACTCAGATGTTTTCACCTGGAGCTACAAAGATTTGAAAATTTTTATGAACGGGAAATTCAAACACCAGATTCCCTTGAAACTTGAAGCTACTCCTTTTAGGAAAAAATAGAGAAATTAAAACCCCAAAGTTGCTGATTCCATATTCAGATAAGTTGATAAAATGCTCAAAGCCAAGATCATATATCCCATCCATCACTCTACTTGGGTTGCAAACATAGTACCTGTAAGGAAGAAGAACGGAGAAATAAGGATCTGTGTTGACTTTAGAAATCTAAATCAATCTTCCTTGAAAGACAACTACGCTCTTCCCAATATGGATCATCTCTTGCAGATCATGGCTGGAGCTGAAATGATGTCTATGTTAGACAGTTTCTCAGGATATAATCACATAGAATTCAAGAAGATAGATCATCATAAGACGGCTTTCACCACTCCGTTGGGGACCTTCACATACCACAAGATGCCGTTTAGATTAATCAATGCCAGAGCTACTTTTCAGAGAGGTATGGATCTATCTTTTAGTGATATGAAGAATAAAATCATTGGTATGTATCTAGATGATCTTACCATGTTCTCTAAAAAGAGAATAGATCATATAAATGATTTAAGAATGGTATTACAAAGGTGCCGGGAGGATGGAATTTCATTGAATCCTAAGAAATCAGTGTTTTGTGTAACTGAAGGGAAATTATTGGGTCATATAGTTTCCCAAGAAGGTATAAGGATCAATCCCAAAAGAGTAAGAGCTATTCAACAACTAAGTTTACCAGTAAATAAAACTGGAGTGAAGTCCTTCTTTGGTCAAGTCAACTTCCTCAGAAGGTTTGTCCCTGATTTATCTGAAATTACTAGGCATATTGTTGATATGATGAAGGGGAACGTGAACTTCAAATGGAATGAGCCTAGTAAGTAGGCTTTCAAAATTATCAAGGATGCCATAGCTAACGCTCTAGTATTATGCCATCCAGATTATAAGAAAGATTTTATAACCTACTGTTATTTTTCTGAACACACTCTGTCAGCTATTCTAATGCAAGAGAATGAGGAGGGAATTCAAGGTCCCATAGATTTTATGAGTACACCTCTAAAGAACCATGAGCTAAGATATTCTTAGATTGAAAAGCACACTTTTGCAGTGGTAAAAGCCCTGAAAATTTTTAGATTTTATATTCTACATTCCCACTCCTTGGTGTATGTACTTGAGGATATAGTGAAGAGTATTCTGACTCAACAAGATGTGGGATGTAACAACCGAGGAGCATGGGTAGCCAAAACCCAAGAATATGACATAGAGATCAAGCCTACCAAGCTAGTGAGAGTGAATGCTTTATGCAAAGCAATGGCAGAAAATCAAGCAGACGAAGACCCAAGAGCTACACACCTGGTTTTGGTGGTAAGTATGAAAGACCCATGGTTTGCGAAAATTGTGTATTTATTAACCTATGGTGAATGTCCTAAAGGTTTAACTTCAAATAAAAGGCGAGACCTCAAACTGAAGGCTTCTAAATATGTAATCTGGGAAGATAGACTATATAAGAAATCTATAGATGGAACATTCCTCCGATGTGTCGATAAACAACAACAAGAGAAACTATTAAAAGTTTTTATGATGAAGCTTGCGGAGGACATTTCTCCTCATCAGCCACCACATTCAAAATTTTAAGACAATGTTATTACTGGCAAGGAATGTTTAAAGATGCATACCAGTGGGTGTCAAGATGTGAAAAATGTAAGATGTTTACCGGGAAGCCACAGTTAGAAGCATTACCCCTCAGACCCGTGATAATTGAAGGATCATTCCAATAGTGGGGAATCGATTTTATTGGCCCTATAAGCTCTACGTCTAGTGTAGGTCATACTTATATAATTACAATGATCGACTATTTCATGAAATGGGTGGAAGCCAAGGTGACCAAAAGAACTACTTCAAAGATAGTATGCGAGTTCATCAAAGAAAACATTCTGGTAAGATTTGGTGTACTGATTAAGTTGGTTATGGATAACGCCACATAATTTTCCTCTCAAGAGATTACAATTTTTTTTTTTGAATATGGCATCATGATCAGCCACTCTTCTGATTATTTCCCTCAAGGGAATGGTCAAGTGGAATCTAGCAACAAAAATTTAGTGAACATCATGAAAAAGATCGTGGTATAAAAATAGAGAAATTAGCATAAAAAGATCCACGAAGCCCTCTGGGTGGATAGAGTGACACCCAAAAGAGCCATTGGTGTATCTCCTTTTGAACATGTCTACGGAGTAGAAGCTAGTTTTCCATTTCCATTGGAATTAGCAACTTGCAAGCTAAAGATAGTAGTAGAAGATGGCATATATGAAGACAATTTGGAGAAAAGGATCCTATATCTGAGCAAATTGGAAGAAGAAAGGGAGAAAATGGTTGATCATATCATGCATCATCAGATGCATGGAAAAAATCAGTTTGATAAAAAGAGTAGGCCCCAGAAATTTATGGAAGGAGACATGGTGTTGTTATGGGACAAGCGCAGGGCCCCCAAGGGCATGCACAAGAAATTTGAAACACTCTTGAAAGGACCTTTCAAAATCCATCAGGCGTTCAATAAAAATTCTTTCAAATTGGCTTATCTAGATGGAGAGGTACTACCCCTGATGTATAATGGTTAGGATTTGAAGCTCTATCAGATCTAAATTGAAAGTAGGTAACCCCTGTATTGTACTATAGTTACATTTAGTTCCTATTTTTGTTTTCCTAGTTAGGTTTCCTTTCTCTTTTTGTTTCTGCATCTTGCCTTAGTTTTGTTGTGAGCCATCTTTTGTTGAGCTTTGCGAAACCAAATATTTGAGTTCCTTGCTTAGACATGAGAATGTCCAATTTCCCAGACAGAGCCAGCTGTTGCCCCACTTTTGGTCTTTATATCTCAAGACAAAAATGGATGTTTTGTGTGTAGTAGTGTTTATTGAAGACTCATGCAAGTCTAGAGTCTACGTCTAGAAGTCCCCTTAGGGTAGAAGGCCTTTATCAGATTTTCCTAATTTGACTTCTCTTTCCTAAGCCGGGGGGCATTCTAAGTCCAAAAATCATCTTTTATCGAGTAGGTTAAGTCCCTAATCTGGTAAAGGCTGCATTTTTAAAGTTTCTAGCTTCAAAATTACAAGCAGATAAAATATTTTGCCTCATATCTTCAAGTTGCAAAATCGGTGGGAAATCAAGTTTTGGCTTCTCCATGACAGAAAATGACATACGGGGTGCGCTTTCTCCAGTTAACAAACTTAAGAATACCAAAGATAAATAAAGATGGAAAATGAGGAAGTCGGGAACAAGAAAGCCTTGAGCACTCGTATTGAACCTATGAGAAACAAAAGAAATGATCAAATGGAGGAGATTTCATGGAATTTGCCATAGGAAAAAAAGTGGAAAATGGCTTCTCCACTGCTCCTACCAGTGGGTTTTGACCCATGAGGTGCGTTTTCCACTAAGCTATCAATGTGAATAAATTTCAAAGAATAATTCATTCCACAAGAGATCCGACATATAAGAAGGCCAATGGAATCAATATATATCACTTTGGCATCCCTATAGGCCAGAATTCTCCTTTGGTAGATTTTAAGATAGAGAGCACTCCAAAGGCATTTTTTTGCTCAAAGGAGAAGCAAAAAAGTAATTTTCTGCCGCTTCAGGAAAGTTACCGTTACGGTTACTAAAGTAAAAAAATGTTTTCTAATGTCATGAAAAGCAAAGTAATTAATTCAAATAAGGTCATTTTACTTTGTAATGGACTTATTCATTAATGTAAAGGTCTTCCCATTCGTGTGACGCAGGAAGTCGGCCGTTAAATGTTAAGAATTCAAAAAAGTATAAAATCAGTTGAAGATCTCAAACTAGAATCACCATTGTTCACCAAATCATTTGAATTTGAAGTAGCTAAGACAAGTCACTCTTTGTTCCTATTTTTTGAAGAGAAATTCAAATCTTTAAACTGAATCACACTCACATGGCTTCCAGATTTGTGGGATTCAACGGATTGAACGGTATTACCTCTGAGTGGCATAAAATCTCAGATACCTCGCTAAAATTCTTTGACACATAGAGTTTCTATAACAGACAGAGAAGAGAAAATCCATCCTATCACTAAGAAGTTGAAGGAGAGTGGGTTAGTTGAAGCTACCGGTTTTCTTGTAGCTGTTCAAGCTCCTGATTTGGTCTGGGAATGTATAGCCTGATACAACCCAGACACCAAGAAAATTCTCCTGCCAGACAACATGGTGCTCCTCTCCATTGATAGGGAATCTGTCCAGAATTCTCTCAGCATTCCAGAGTAGGTGGAATACTCTGAGATGACTTATAGCTAGGTGGTTTCTAAATATTAAGTGAAGAGACCATTCTGGAAAAGAGAGATTATGAAGTCATGGTTTAAAGAACCCAAGAGTGCCAAGAGCAAATTGCCCAAAACATTATTTGGCACAAATCTAAAGCCTGAAATAGTGGACATCCAGGTATTACTCCATAGGATTAGAGGTGATACTGAAGCTTTTAATTTCATTGAATATAATTTGTTCCTGGTTTAGATAATCTGTTCTCAGCATCATTTCATTGATTAGGCGTTGATGGTAAGTGATAATCTGTCGGAAGCCCTCAATAGGGCCAAATTTTATAATGAATTTTACATGTCTTCTGTCCTGATATATATTTTAGCCATGATTCAAATCTGGCCTAGGCTTCCTAGATTAGAAGAATTCCCAGATGATGTGAAAATCTATGATTTTTTCCCTTCTTTGCAACTACAAAATAGCTAGGCTGATTAGCTCACGGTTAATGATGCCTTTACAATGAGACTGTGTAGGGAGCTATAGGGTTGTCCAGAGAGGAGATTTTCTCCTAAAGCCATGGATTTTATAAGCCAATTTGGATGTTATTTTATTTAGTTCACAGATTTCTCATATCTTCATCTTGCATGTTTTGACGACTTTCCTTTGAAGCTACCTAGATACCCTGCAGACATGATCATGCTGATCAAAGAAATGAGGTAAGCACTTTAGGTGAACCTGATATACTCAAAGGTGAAGAAGAAAGGCTACATGTTCTCGATGGCCATCATAGCTTACAGTTGTGCATCCCGATCAGAGGCAAAGAATTTCCTTAAAACATTCTCAAAGAAGTTCTCTCTGGCAACATATGACATTCTGAGACCGTAGTATGATCTTGTTGATTATGCCAGATATGTCTTGCAAATGAGCCGAGCTATTCATCATGTACCTAATATTAAAGACTATTAGGCCAATTGCAAAGATGACTTGGAGAGAAGGGAAAGATTATACAGCCGGTTAACCATTGAATAAATCAAAAAGTTCAATGTTAACATTGTAGTAGAAGGGCTAGAAGATGATGGTAATCATCTGTACGATGACACCTACTTGGAGAAAATAAAATCCACCCCTATCAGTTCAGAGCCTATGCTATACCAGGTGGTAAGTGACTTGTAGACCCTAATGGCGGGTATTTTCAAAAGAATAGTTCAGTGGGTTGAGTGGACTGCAGGCCAAAAGAAAAGGTCAAAGAGGAAACCTCCCACTTAGCGAACTCCTGCAAAAGCAACTACGAGTGCTGCAACTACTTCCTCTATAGTAATCTATTCAGTTGCAAAGGGATTAATTCAACCATTAGGGGGAGGAGATGAACCTCTTCAAAAAGCCTCTCTCTTAGAGAAGACTTGTGGAGAAGGTCCCCTTCCAAATGTCGAAGTCACAGAAGAGGTCAACCTGGCAAATCAAGTTAAGTCTACAGATGAGTTACCTCAAGCTATAGAGTCTGAGAAGCCAATCATTGCCACTGCTATAGATGTTTCAGCTAGGACTTTGACTCAAGAAACTCCAAAGAGGATGTCCCCTGTTATAGTTAAATTTGGGGAGGATAGCCCTAGTACCTCTCAAGAATCTAATAAGAGAAGTGGGGAGCAACAAGAGGTTACTCAGGTTGTGAAATTGATCTCCTCCTCACCTACTTTAGTGAATCCATTCACCTCTTATCCCAAAGCCACTCCTCCACTTATTAGGAAGCTATTCATCAAAGAGTTGGTCTCCGCCAACAAGGTCTATAGCATAGAATCATGGATATCAAATACTCTAGAGTGCAAGAGGAAGAGGGTAGAAGAAGTAGTTCCTGACAAGGACACCCTATCACAAGCTTTCCAGCCCAAGGCTACTACAAGTAAACTAGAGAGTGCAAAGACTATGTCTACTCTAGGTCATGATCCTAAAATAGGGCACTTCACCATGGAAGTAGCCAAGCCTACCAAAGAAAGCAGGCTCGAAGATCTAGCGGCTTCTAATTTTCACTTGCAATCATTTGATATGGGCTTAGCTTAGCACAACACTAAAGTGGATTGGTGGAAGTCCACCAATGTAGTAATAGAAGAGGAGTTGGAAGATCTCAAGACTTTCAAAATTTAGCTTAAAGCAGAAGTGGCTCAGCTGACTGAGTTCATTAGATAGGTCATAACCCCTATTGCGAGCACCCCCAGTAATCAAACTTCCTTTAATCCTAGTACTATTGAGAACTAGGCCATCCTAGCTAAGTTGCAAGAGGATCGACATTACAGATAGATTGGTAAGAGGTGGATCGAGAGGCTCGAGACGGAAGGTCGAGTGATCATTGAGAAGTTAGGTAATGTTGTTCTAAGGCTAGAAACGAAGAAAAACAACATTGAGAAGAACCTACAGACCCTCACTGCAGAGAGAGTGAGATGTCAAGAATGGATAGTTATGTTGCATATGGCAGTAAAAATGAAGACTAACGAGGCCCTAAAAGCTAAGATCCTATAGAAGGGTGATGAGCCCTTGATTGAATGGCTCCAAAGTCTGGAATTAAAAATTGAGATGATTATTCATGTTGTGACAGGGCTACAACAGACATATGTTAAGGTGCAGGAGGTGTTTGGGATTTTTCTTGTATGAATCACAGTGCTTGAAATAACTACTTGAACACTATGCCTTCTAATATTGATTCAGAGACAAGAAAAGCCTAATTTCTAAGGACTGGATAAGGTCCTTCTTTGTTTTTGAGCTCCACATATACTCAGGCAGGTTTTACCTCTTAAGATGGCTGTTTACACAACATTTGTTGATGTGGACACTGATTTTCCATGTATCTTTGTGAAACCAACTGATAAAACACCTTGCAAATGACCAAGCATAATCAGATACAAGACTTAACCATACTAACTCATGGTCTTAAATATAGCCAAAACCAGTGATACAAGGATTCTCATCCTTCTTCCTTTTGATGTAGGAGGGATAACCTTATGATCCACTCTTCAAGGGATCAACAAACTGAATAGTATCCTGCTAATACAAATCCTTCTTAGTTCAGCTCATTTGTTCTCAGTAACAAGAGTATTTTGATTAAATTGGTTTTGATATTGGATGAGGAACAAAATACCTTAGACCAGTGCCTATCCCTTGGGCAAAGAGTCAATGAAAACATGAACCAATAGAGATAAAGTAACAGAGATACTGTAGAGTGCCTTACAAACTACATGCGGCTGAGATAGAGTGTCTTACAAACTATCCTCTCATATGCATACATCTGCATCAAATCCTTATCACAATGCTTTGCTCTCTGAAATCATCTATGAAACTTAGTCCTCTCCTTGAAAGGAACTCATAAATAATTAGACAAACTACCTTGTAGCTGGTGTATTTCAAA
>MU228405.1:620802-649358 GCA_018584345.1 Thuja plicata
ATGCTTTGCTCTCTGAAATCATCTATGAAACTTAGTCCTCTCCTTGAAAGGAACTCATAAATAATTAGACAAACTACCTTGTAGCTGGTGTATTTCAAATGCCTTACAGGTGAAACACACTAGAGCATAAACATAATGCAAAGAGACAAGATAATATGAAAGAGGGAAAACCACACTGTATTCTATTACTGTCTTCTGCTTCAACATATCCAGACAAGAAGCTTTCATGAATATACAAAGATACAAAAGTATAACTTACAATAAAATTTCCACAAGACCAAAAGGGACCTGCTCTGGGCATCTACAGGAAAAAATCCCCAAAACATAGCAGAGGAAAAGAACCCTTACAACTGAGAAAAGAAAGAAAGATATAGAAGAAGGAGAAACCCTAAAACTTCTAAGAAATTGACACATGCCTCCCCTCAAATCTGATTTGCATTCATTCCTTCTTTTAAAAAATATCTAATTTGAATTAATCAATTTTCAATTCCACCTGCCTAAGAAAACATCTGATATACCTCTTAAAATATCTCTTTCCTTTTCCCACTGAAAAGTCCATCTAATCTGATCTCATCTAAAAAATATCCTTGAAAATTTGTCACATTTCCCTTTGAAAATATCTGATCTATCCATTGAATTGTCATCAATGCTTTTTAATGTCAGCAGACATTGCTTGTTCCTTTAGTCAATATTATCATGCTTCTGGAAAGAAATCCAATCTTATTCCCCATCTGGTTCACAGATGAAACTTAACTCATGCATCTAGAACAAAATCTGATTTCTTTGCAACATAAATGCCTTTGCAAACTTATCCTAACACTTCTAACTAGCAAACATCAAATCCCTATCTGCATCCATGACTGGCTCCAAATTTGCCTTGTGCGAATGCATGACTGGGTTTACTCATTTTCCAGGATTTTCCATCAAAACTGTTCATCAATAACATAATATCCATGAAAATGAAAACCATGAGATTTGTCTTACAAGCCAAGGCGCCCCTTTGTATGGATTCACCACTGCAGATTTTAACTTGAAAGCTTTTCAAAAACCCTGTCTCTGTTTTGTGTTGGCAGCTACATCTCTGCAAGATTTTCAAAACAAAAAAATAGAAAACCCTTTCTCATGCCTGTGCAAGATTTACAATGTATTCACAAGTTTTAAGCAAACATTTTAATGCACCCTCCTTTAATAAATTCTTCTCTAATAATTCATGTGCTCTATCTACACTGCTGCTATGTTTTTCACTTCTGGGAAGATCCTTGCGAGTGAGCGACACACCCCTGCTATTCAACTGGTCACATACTCATCATCCAACCTCACTCTAATTTTGACCCTCTGCGAGTGAGCGATGTCTTAATTCTTTGCTCATCTTATGTCTGTCGCACACTCGCAAGCTTTTATGCTTTGGCTCTTTGCTTCCTGCGAGTGAGTGATATTTCCTTTCTTTAGCTCGTCGCACACTCGCAAGTCCACATTTCATATCACCTGAGTCTCGATGACTGAGTGCCTATGCATCTTTTCTTTCATCTATTCCATCATCGCATACTCGCAATCTATTTAAACTACACTTTTTGATTTGGGCGATTGAGCGACATTCATTCCTTTACTACATACTATGTCTGGTCACACACTCGTGCTACTTTTTTTTTTGCTTAGTAATCAAAATATGCGCCTGTGATTAGTTGCCTAGAGATTTACTCTGTCACATCGGAAAACTGCCACCATTTTAGATTTTGTAATCAGGCGACCTTGCGACTGTATTAAGTCTCTTTGTCGCGGGCCTCTGTCATTAACCATGGTTCCATCTCAAGACTTGGCGACAATGTACTTTCTTAACTTTGGCTGACCCAAGTGATCATCTGGCGATCACGTGACCCAGCTAAAATCAAAGTCACGCACAGTTAACCTTAACTCACCATTCATTCTGAGACTTTGTGACAAGCCGTTACCACTAACCTCTACAGTTGTCTCCTTGTCGCTAGATGTTTTTATTCTATTTGAAGACTATGCGACAACCTTTAGTCACCAAGTTGGGAGATATATTCAACTTTACCTTAACAAGTTATATGTGCTTTTTCTTACTTATAGCGACTGCGCGACATACCCTAATTGCCAAGTCGGGAGGACTTTTCCCTTGGAGCACTTTTCTTCTCAGACTTCGCGACCACCGTTAGATCTTCTAATTCTTTCATCTGATGGTTGTCACATAATCACCCAATGTTTTTACATACCCTTAAATATTTCTCAGACACTGTGACTGAAAGGAAAGCACCTTAGTCTCAAAGTCACTGAATTCCTTTTTTTTCTGGCGGTCATGTGATCACTTTTGAACGTCCACCCGCCTTGTGACAGATGTCACTCAATCATTGGTCCTTTTGCTGCATAATGGAAAACTGAAGTATTATCTTGTTCTGGCGACATCCCGACTGAGCATTACTGCAAACTTCAAACGATTAGTCGTGTAGTCTGAACTGAAATCTCTTAAATGCCATTCTATTCCGAGACCACGTGACTGAAGGAAAAATTAACTGTTAACTTTGGCTTGATTTGGCGATAATGTGACATGAATTAATCATGAAGTCTGAGAAAATTTTCATAACTGTTTGACTTCTCTCGCGATCACCCGACTAACTATGGGTCCCAACTTTTACAAAGCTTTATAACATGAAGATCTTGCGACTACCCGACTGAAAGAAATTGCTAAGTCTCGGAACACTGAAGGAATATTCTGACTTTAAACAAGACTACGTGAAACAAGGAAAAAGAAAATTCGGGAAGAGCTTTGGAATATTTAGCTGGGGTAACACGATGAGGCAACTTAACTTAAAACACATGCCTTTAGTGAAATGAAAAAGTAACACTGAAACATAAGACATGGCTTAGGGTTTAAATTTCATTGTTTAACACTTGGATAGCCTAGGTTTTTCAGGGTTTTTGCAAATTTGGCAAGGTTTAGACTTGAAAACCAGAAAAATGACAGAGGTAAGGGTATAAGGAATGAGAGATAGCTGAATTGAGCACCTCAAAACTCAGAGAGCAGGACAAGGAACCAGGAGAACGAGAAACAACAAGAAATACAACCAACAGTGGCTCTGACTGAGGACGGTTAAATGCAAGTTTATACCGAGAACCACAGATCTATGGAGTAGCAGACCACCCCAAAAAATTTCAAAAATCAGGATTTATCTTTTTCTCTTTCTCTTCTCATCTTTCCACTAACACTTCTGAAAACTTTTCTGTCTTCCCAAAAACCGGAAAACCTCTAACTAAAAGCAAACACACAACTGAAAGGGAAAGAAACTGTACAATATGTATATTATCTACATGAGGCCCAAAAACCCACAACTAAGATTAATTCTTACCTCTGTCAAACACAAAGCTCTCTGCCCCATGTTTCAAAAATATGATAACATTGCTACTCTCAACTGTCAGATTCAAGCAACTGTCACCATGTATCAACTTATCATATAGCAACAAATATGCATATTCTTCATATGAGCTTCCATAAACATTAGGCAAATTGTCATCATGAAAAATTTGTGGCATATATGTGTCACAGTCGTTAGATAAGAACATACTTTGATATTTGCAACATTTATCATTTTTCAGTAGTAAACCACAACCTAAAAAATCACCATTCAACTGAAAGGGGGGAAACTCAATCTTTGTCATACTTCTTGGGCAAGCATCATTAATTTCCTTAATATCCATCATTTTCCTCTCAAAAGAAAACATACCTTGATCTCTATGCAAAATTTCAGAGGCCTCATCATTTGGAAAATGATTATCAAACTTAGGAGATTCATCAGATATAACATGATAAATCATCTCAGGATATGGAGCAACAATCTCAGCATCAAAAATAGGAGCACCTTGCATTTCATCATCATTAAACAAACTTAAAGAAAAGTGGTGGGTGGGACGGAAAATACCGATACATTGAATGTTTTCCAATGAAACTTGAGCCACTGATTGATCATCATCTAATAGTTCAAAGGTAGATTTAAAATCTAGACAAGATTCACAGTCCACACTATTTTCTAAATCAGTACTCAACTTCATATCTAGATTTTCCACATCTACTGAATCTGAAACCACACTGAAAACCTCATCATCTGATAAATCAAACTGAATTTTATTGTAGCTGAATGAAGGAAATAAAAAAGAAACAGTATCACATATGTCAAAATCAGAATGCACTGATTCATTTTCCTTGTCAAAATTAATATGTGTTGGACATGAAAGTTCAAAGGTTCTATTTCCTAAATATCTGAGATACTCAAAAGATAAAATCTTTGCAATTTGTTCACTGTGAAGGGAACAACAGTCATCTTCTTCATTTATCTCCTTACTGTCTTCTTGCATGATGCTGCAATTTTCTTTTTTGTTGGAGTCTTGTAGTGAGACCTCTGAAATCATATCTTCTTGTGTAATGACCTCACTACAAACACTCATGTCTGCATCATAATTGTTATCTTGCTGGCTGCATATATCTTCCTCTTCTTGTTGTTGTTCATAAAGCTTATTCATAATATCAATATCAGCAGTATCTTCACCAGCAGTAGATTCTTCATCATCACTAAGTATATACTCATCTTCATCACTTTGAATATCATCAAATTCAGATTCACTGTCAGATTTATCATCAACATCTTCAATAATCTCAGACTCAAAATTAGTAGATTCATCATCAATTGTTGCTATTTGGTTCAGCAATTCCAATTTTAATTGGTCAATTCTGATTTGAGCTTGTCTATTGGCCTCTTCTCTTTTCATTTGCTTTCAGATAGCCAATAGTTTCTTAATAAGTTCCTCCTCAAGATCCTCTGTATCCTGATCTGAATATGACATAGATTCTTCAACACAGGATATAGCATGACAAACACTATTGTCCTCTGTGTTACCATATTGTTCAATAAAACATTCTTCCATTTCAGCCATAGATCCTATTGAATCATGAGGTAAATGCTTAAACCATTCCCTAGCCTTATCAACTAAAGATATTGCAAATAAATTCATTAGTACATCCTCATGTGTTATGTCATGATCATCAATCAAATCTGAAAACTTTTCTAAATGATCCTCAGTTGATTGTTCTCCAAAACCAGTGAACTTTGGCACATACTCCTTAACCTTTGATGGGATATGATTTAGATATCTAGGGATACCCACAAAACTAATTTCCCTATACAAATTACCACCCCTCCAATTATAAGATTGTGACATCTCAACAGTTAAAAAAATTACAAACTGCCACTCTTATATATTCCCTTCAAATTTTGCACAATTGCAAGTAAAAACTTGAAATATGTAAACCTCTCTTTTCACGTTATTCCTTTTTTCTTTAGTGCTGTAATAATTTGATAAGGAAAATTATAAAAACTTTTGAAAATACCTGGATGTATTTGAGCTGTTGCTGAACATGTGTGCTTTGAAGACACCTTTAAATCAGCCTCAAAATATGTAGAACATCCCCTGTCACTGCTGCTGCAAACTCACCTTCTTTGTAATTCTTCTTTCACATGCACACTGGTGCAAATCAAAGCTTAGAGTTGACACTCACTATTAGTGAGATTCTTGATACTATCTTGGAGAAACTTGCAACTTTCAAACACTTTGCAGCAACAAATGGATAGACTTGACTTACTTTGTAAAACTTTGGGAATATATCTTTTTGTAGAATATGACGCTATGACTGTCTTTCTATTGACTTAATCCAAAAATTCTGATTTCTTTAATAAGATTTGTATACTTATTCCCCAGCAGAGTCGCCACTTTGTTAGGGATTTTTCTTGTATGAATCACAGTTCTTGAAATAACTACTTGAATACTATGCCTTCTAATACTGATTCAGAGACAAGAAAAGCCTAATTGCTAAGGACAGGATAAGGTCCTTCTTCATTTTTGAGCTCAACATATACTCAGGCAGGTTTTACCTCTTAAGATTGTTGTTTACACAACATTTGTTGATGTGGACACTGATTTTCTATGTATCTTTGTGAAACCAACTAATAAAACACCTTGCAAATGACCAAGCATAATCAGATACAAGACTTAACCATACTAACTCATGGTCTTGAATATAGCCAAAACCAGTGATACAAGGATTCTCATCCTTCTTCCTTTTGATGTAGGAGGTATAACCTTATGATCCACTCTTCAAGGGATCAACAAACTGAATAGTATCCTGCTGATACAAATCCTTATTAGTTCAGCTCATTTGTTCTCAGTAACAAGAGTATTTTGATTAAATTGGTTTTGATATTGGATGAGGAACAAAATGCAAAGTATACCTTAGACCAGTGCCTATCCCTTGGGAAAAGAGTCAATGAAAACATGAATCAACAGAGATAAAGTAACAGAGATACTGTAGAGTGCCTTACAAACTACATGCGGCTGAGATAGAGTTCCTTACAAACTATCCTCTCATATACATACATCTGCATCAAATCCTTATCACAATGCTTTGCTCTATGAAATCATCTATGAAACTTAGTCCTCTCCTTGAAAGGAACTCATAAATAATTAGACAAACTACCTTGTAGCTGGTGTATTTCAAATGCCTTACAGGTGAAACACACTAGAGCACAAACATAATGCAAAGAGACAAGATAATATGAAAGAGGGAAAACCACACTGTATTCTATTACTGTATTCTGCTTCAACATATCCAAACAAGAAGCTTTCATGAATATACAAAGATAAAAAAGTATAACTTACAATAAAATTTCCACAAGACCAACAGGGACCTGCTCTGGGCATCTGCAGGAAAAAATCCCCAAAACAAAGCAGAGGAAAGGAACCCTTACAACTGAGAAAAGAAAGAAAGATATAGAAGAAGGAGAAACCCTAAAACTTCTGAGCAATTGACACATGTCTCCCCTCAAATCTGATTTGCATTCATTCCTTGTTTCCAAAAATATCTGATTTGAATTAATCAATTTTCAATTCCACCTGCCTGAGAAAACATCTAATATATCTCTTAAAATATCTCTTTCCTTTTCCCACTGAAAATTCCATCCAATCTGATCTCATTTGCAAAATATCCTTAAAAATCTATCACATTTCCCTTTTAAAATATCTGATCTATCCATTGAATTGTCATCAATTCTTTTTAATGTCAGCAGACATTGCTTGTTCCTTTAGTCAATATTATCATGCTTCTGGAAAGAAATCCAATCTTACTCCCCATCTGGTTCATAGATGAAACTTAACTCATGCATCTAGAACAAAATCTGATTTCTTTGCAACATAAATGCCTTTGCAAACTTATCCTGACACTTCTAATTGGCAAACATTAAATCCCTATCTGCATCCATGACTGGCTCCAAATTTTCCTTGTGCGAATGCACGACTGGGTTTACTCATTTTCCTGGATTTTCCATCAAAACTGTTCATCAATAACATAATATCCATGAAAATGAAAACAATGAGATTTGTCTTACAAGCCAAGGTGCCCCTTTGTATGGATTCACCATTGCAGATTTTAACTTGAAAGCTTTTCAAAAACCCTCTCTCTATTTTGTGCTGGCAGCTACATCTCTGTAAGATTTTCAAAATAAAACAACAGAAAACCCTTTCTCATGCCTGTGCAAGCTTTATAATGTATTCGCAAGTTTTAAGCAAACATTTTAATGCACCCTCCTTTAATAAATTCTTCTCTAATAATTCATGTGCTCTGTCTACACTGCTACTACATTTTTCACTTCTAGGAAGATCCTTGCGAGTGAGTGACACACCCCTACTATTCAACTGGTCGCATACTCGCCATCCAACCTCACTCTACTTTTGACCCTCTGCGAGTGAGCGATGTCTTAATTCTTTGCTCATCTTATGTCTATCGCACACTCAAAAGCTTTTATACTTTGGCTCTTTGGTTCCTGTGAGTGAGCGATATTTCCTTTCTTTAGCTCGTCGCACACTCGTGAGTCCACATTTCATATCACCTGAGTCTCAGCGACTGAGCCCCTATGCATCTTTTCTTTCATCTATTCCATCATCACATACTCGGAATCTGTTTAAACTGCACTTTTTGATTTGGGCAATTGAGCGACATTCATTCCTTTACTACATACTCTATCAGGTCGCACACTCGCGCTACTTTTTTTTTGCTTAGTAATCAAAATATGCGCCTATGATTAGTTGCCTAGAGATTTACTCTGTCACATTAGAAAACTGCCGTCATTTTAGATTTTGTAATCAGGCGACCTTGCGACTGCATTAAGTCTCTTTGTCGCGGGCCTCTGTCATTAACCACGGCTCCATCTCAAGACTTGGTGACAATGCGCTTTCTTAACTTTGGCTGACCCAAGTGATCATCTAGCGATCACGTGACCCAACTAAAATTAAATTCGCACACAGTTAACCTTAACTAATCATTCATTTTGAGACTTCGCGACAAGCCGTTACCACTAACCTCTACGATTGTCTCCTTGTCGCTAGATGCTTTTATTCTGTTTGAAGACTATGCGACAACCTTTAGTCGCCAAGTTGGGAGATATATTCAACTTTACCTTAACAAGTTATATGTGCCTTTTCTTTACTTATAGCGACTGCACAACATACCCTAATCGCCAAGTCGGGAGGACTTTTCCCCTGGAGAACTTTTCTTCTCAGACTTCGCGACCACCGTTGGATCTTCTGATTCTTTCATCTGATGGCTGTCACATAATTTCCCAATGTTTTTACGTACCCTTAAATGTTTCTCAGACACTGCGACTGAAAGGAAAGCACCTTAGTCTCGAAGTTGCCAAATTCCTTTTTTTTCTGGCGGTCATGCGATCACTTTTGAATGTCCACCTGCCTTGTGACAGATGTCACTCAATCATTGGTCCTTTTGCTGCATAACGGAAAACTGAAGTATTATCTTGTTCTGGCGACATCCCGACTGAGCATTACTGCAAACTTCAAACGGTTAGTCGCATAGTCTGAACTGAAATCTCTTAACCACCATTCTATTCCGAGACCACGCGACTGAAGGAAAACTTAACCGTTAACTTTGGCTTGATTTGGCGTTAATGTGAAATGAAGTAATCATGAAGTCTGAGAACATTTTCATAACTATTTGACTTCTCCCGCGATCACCCTACTAACTGTGGGTCCCAACTTTTACAAATCTTTATAACATGAAGATCTTGCGACTACCCAACTGAAAGAAATCACTAAGTCTTGGAACACTAAAGGAATATTTTGACTTTAAACAAGACTACGTGACACAAGGAAAAAGCAAAGTCGGGAAGAGCTTTGGAATATTTGGCTGGGGTAATGCGACGAGGTGAATTAACTTAAAACACATGTCTTTAGTGAAATGAAAAATTAACGTTGAAACATAAGACATGGCTTAGGGTTTAAATTTCATCATTTAACAGTTGGATAGCCTAGGGTTTTCAGGGTTTTTACAAATTTGGCAAGGTTTAGACTTGAAAACCTGAAAAATGATAGAGGTAAGGGCAAAAGGAATGAGAGATAGCTGAATTGAGCACCTCAGAACTCGGAGAGCAGGACAAGGAACTAGGAGAACGAGAAAAAACAAGAAATACAACCAACAGGAGGAGCAGAGTATAAACTGTAAACTCCTGCTAGGACTTCATGTGGATTCGCAAACTAGTGGTGAAGGCAAAGAAATATTTGGAGTGGCCAACATGGAGAAGTCATTCATAGACTACTTCCATAATTTGGCAGAGCTGTCTTCGACTCATTTAGACAAGGTGCCATAACTCCAGCAATTGAGTGGATGCATCTTTAAGGCTATGGAAGAACTAAAAGACCAGTCAGAAGAAATCAAGACTCTAGCCAAAGAGCATTCTAGATGGCTCATTCGTTACACCAATGTCCACGTCAACAGACACGAAGAGCTCATCCAAGTCATCACTGCTGTGATTGCCTATAGGGCTAAATTAGCTAAGGAGAAGGAATCTGAATCATAAATGTATTCTCCTCTTGTGCTATTTTTGTCAAAGTTTTTTAATAGATAGACCTTTAGTTATCATTTCTGGTTGGGAAGTTGAACCGTTTCAGTTACTCCTTTTTATAACGGTTCAATTTGGAACTCTATATGTACGAATCCAAAAATCAATACAAGGGTCAGCTAAATTTTGGTGTGAAGAATATATCATCGTTGCTGAGTCAATTATGTATGTCTGAATGCCATTTCTTTAACTATTCCATTGCATCTCATTTATCTTTCTGTTGAATTCGAACGTCTCATTTGAATTAGACTCGTAATCTATGTTTAAACCAAAGTTTTGTATTATGATTTGATACGATTAATTTAGGGGAAAATCAGTTGCTTCTCTAAGTTTTGGGAATGTTCTTATAATATGGATTGACTCATATCATCACATTTTTAGCTTTCAGTCCTACATTTGCATTTTAGTATTAGCCTATGCATCACAAGTTTTGGTGAGTTAATCTGATCAATAGAGTCTTAGAATTGGTTAGATTTAGAGTTGTAATTACTTCGCTTGAGCTATTTTCTATCTAGATTTAGCTTGGTTTACCTCTCCTGCTCTTAGGTTAAGAGCATACCCCTGTTAGGTTAGGAAAGACTAAAATTCATCAAACATTATTCTCACAAGGGAGCTATACCTTCCAATTTAGAGGGAAAATAGGTTCTCAAGTAACTATTTCCCAACTATTGTATTCGATTGTTCTTACACAATTCTGGGTATTTTTAGAGTTACATTCAAAAGAACAATTTTTTTACCAATAGACAACAAAGTGGAACAATAGTTTGGAGACCAAATTATACAATTGAAGTCAAATAAACTTCCTAAAGGACTCGTTAGTTTGGAATCCATCTTCTGTTCTGATGATTAGTTCAAGAGGAGCAAAAACAACATTCTCATTAAAGAAGGTCATTATGAGGAGTTGGAGATATTCAATGATAAATTTCTAAAGGTTGGTAAAGTCAAATCTCCTCAAGATAAAGAGATTCTAATGCTTAAATAAAAATGCCAATTAACCCCAAGTTAGAGCCACTAATGCTTAAAGAGCTCAATAAAATTATTGATAATGGTATAATAGTCCCAATTAAACATACCTCTTGGGTTTCAAATTTAGTTCCTATAAGAAGGAAGAATGGAGAGATTAGATTATGTGTGGATTTTAGAGACCTTAATAGGGAATCTCTGAAAGATAGACACCCTCTTCCATCAATGGAACAAATATTGCAGTATGTTTCTGGATCTAAAAGGTTTTCACTTCCAGATGGTTATTCTGGTTACAATTAAGTGTTAGTAAAAAGGGATGATCAATTTAAAATAGCTTTCACTACTAAATGGGGAACAATGGCATACAAAATAATTCCATTTGGTTTATCAAACGCAGGTGCTACATTTCAGAAAGCTATGGACATGGATTTTAAAAATTTGATGTATAAATTTGTCTTAGTTTATCCAGATGATGTCACTACTTACAACAAGATTGTAGATCAGCATATAGGCCATTTAAGGTAGGTGCTTTAGAGATGTAGAGATTTTGGAATCATTCTCAATCCTAAAAAATTAGTTTTTGCAGTTAATGAGGGTAAAAATTTAGGATATCAAGTTCCAAAAGAAGCTACAACAATAGATCCTAAAAGAATCCATACAATTCTTGATTTATCTCTGCCAAAACACAAGAATGGATTGCAAAGATTTGTTGGCAGAATTAACTTTTTTAGATGCTTCACTCCAAACATTGCCAATTTGTTAAAACCCTTAACTACAATGCTAAAAAAAAGTGCCTTTTAGCTAGACTAAGGAGAAAAAATCAGGTTTTGAACAAATTAAATAGGCTTTATCTTTAGCTCCTACATTAGCTAACCCAGATTTATAAATATTTCATCTTATATGCTTATTGGGGATATGACATTGTTTCAGCTATGTTAGTGCAAAAGAATGATGATAATCTAGAACAGTCGGTTGCATTTTTCAGTGAAGGGATTCATGAGTAGGAACAAAGGTACACATTTTTTGAAAAACATGTTCTTGGTATCATAAAATATTTGAAAAAGTTTAAACACTTGTATGCTACAAACAATATTCATTTGATGGTAGCTCATCCTAGCATAAAATAGTTCATGTTAAACAAATATGTGAATGAGAAAAGCGACGGATTGATTACTAGAGTTATGGAATATGATGTGCATATCCAAGTAACTAAGCTGGTTAGAGGCAAGGGTTTGTGTGCACAAATGGAAGAAAAGGAAGGAGATGCTGAAAGCAATGAGGAGTTTGTCTTACTTAAAGATATTATGTACCTAATAAAAAACCAACAACTTGGTTAATTGATATGAGAAGATTTTTACAAACTTGATAATGTCCACCTAATCTTGATAAAGCCAAGAGGAGGTATTTCAAATTACAATTTGTTCCCTATGTTTTAATTAATGGAATTATTTATAGGAAAGATTTTTCTGGAATGCGTCTAAAATGTATTGATGTTGCTAATAAAAAACAAATATTATCTGAATTTCATGATGGATCATGTGGAGGGCACTTTAAACCTAAGAGTATAGCTTGGAAGATCTTGAAAGAAGGTTATTACTGACCTGATTTAATTAGGGATGCCGATTCTTGGGAAATAAAGTGTCCAAAATGTGCTCTTTTTTGCACGAAAATAAAGGCTAACAACATTTCCATTGAAGCCTATTATTGTTGAACAACCATTCATCAAGTGGGAAGTAGACTTCATAGGTCATATTAATCCTAATTCAAGAGAATGTCACTAATGGATTTTGACTACTATAGACTATTTTAAGAGGTGGACCGAGGCTATTGCATTGAAGGAATCAACTAGATCTATTGTTCTCAACTTCTATGAAGATATTATAACCAAGTTTGGGGTTCCTGAATCAATCATTTCAGATAATGCATTTTCTTTTGTTGGTTCTAGAATAATAGAATGAGCTATAAAAAATGGGATCTATTTGAATACATCATCTAACTATTACCCTTAGGGTAATGGACTTCCTGAGTCCACTAATAAAAACCTAATTAGGATTGTCAAGATGACTTTAGAGGAGAACAAAAGAGATTGACATTCCAAGCTCAAGGTAGCCTGATGGTTGGATAGAATTACACCAAAGAAGATCACTTGTAGCTCACCCTATGTACTAGTATATGGTAGGGAGTCTAGGTTACTAATTTCAACTGAGTTTCTATCCCTACAACTAGTTTATCAATGATGTTGTTTAAAGAATAAGATTCTCTTAAACTAAGGTTTGTTGACCTATTGCAGCTAGAAGAAGAAAGGATCAGAGCTTTAAAAAACATGGAGCTAATAAATATTCAAACTAACAAGTATTTTTATAAGAATGCTACATCGAGAGAATTCAAAGAGGGTAATCTGGTTCTTAAATGGGAAGTTTTGAAAAGTAGACCAGGGCAGCATGATAAGTTTGATAACTTTTGGACAGGCCCATTTGTTATCACTGAATGTAAAGAGACCAATGTTGTTCAACTATAAACCATAGATGGAGAGATATTACCTATCTTGGTTAATTTGATCTTCCTCAAGCTTTTCTTCAAGGGTTAGTGCTTTCTCAAGAAGAAGTTTCATTTCAATAATTGTTGTCAAGCACTAGGTTTCTTTAGGTTTTAGTTTCAATAAAGTGCCTTCAGGCAGACATTAAGTTGTTAGGTTGCATGAGTCTTTAGTTTAGGTGAATTTTAATTTCAAATAAAGGTTTCATATTGTCTGTTATAGTTTTAGACTAAATTTACCTATGAATAAGGTCCATAGTTTCATGTCTAGCAAGCAGAGATCCAGCAGAAGTCACTAGAATTGTTATCCTAATTTTATGTATGCAAGAACATAAAAAATAAAAATAAAAATTGCATGAAGGTACATTCACTAAAAATTAGTATTCAGATAATGTAGATGGAGATACATTTTCATTTCATTCATATCATCATATTTATTGTACTCTAAGTATTGATCATTTTTCAAATTTACAATTCATACATGAAGATTAAATTGTGCATTCAAACTAAATGTGATAAAGAATGTTCTTTTCATGTTACATTTTTTATATTGGAGCTTAGAGGAACATATGAAAAATGAAAGCATGATAGATATACGAGGAAGAGGAGTCCAAGCATTTCCTTTAGGTGTCTTTTGCATTCTTGGTTTGGTTGTTTGCATCTTCTTGATTCTTCATATCCTTAGATTCTGTCTCATGTGTCTTGACTCCTAGGTCCTCATCAGGTCTTGTATCCTACATCATTGAAAAAAAAGAGGGGTTAAATCCAAAGTGGATCTAAGAAATGCATGAAAACCTAAAAAACATCATACAACAATCATACTTTTAGACCTGCACATTTGCCAATAACATTAATGCAAGGGAAAAATATACAGATCTACACTAACTAAATAGTAGTATCAAAGGGACATATCTCTATGAAACCTTTTACTATCTATGGTTATCTTCCTACATTATGTAAAGAATTATTGTTTTAAAAACCAGAAATTTAAATTAAAGGGACTTAGATCTTTGTATCATTAGAAACCTTTTTCACAAAAGCAAGGTATAATTCCAAGTTAATAAACACAATCAACCAAAAAACAGCCATGCATGAATATTTTTTCATGACACATGATATTTAGACATAAACGATGTCAAATTGATTATGTTTAATAATCTTTTAGCTTCCAAGGGTTATTTTTGAACAAAAGAAATTGAGAAGTACATTCAAGATAAAAAGACTAATGGATTATGAATTCACCAACAACAGAGAGAAAAGGAAACTATAGTAAATGTCACAAGCCCATTCTCAAATGATGTGAGTGTTCCAAGGCTTGCTAGCACTTCATCCAAAAGACCTATCTTTTCTCTTCTAAGAACCTAGCCTCCTCTAGGTCCTAATTGACTAAGATGATTAAATAAGTCTGATTCCAACTCTTCTCTAAGAGTTTCTACCCTTGTGCTTCACCTTGAAAGACTAACACCTTTTAGTTAGTTCAATTCTTCACTTTTCCTACTACACTTAGAAGGGTCCAAGTGCCAACTCCACTCTAACATTAATGGATCATTGCAAGGGTGCTAAGCATGTTGGAAACCATACATATGTTCCCATTTTAATCCATTTTTATGGATCTCTTAACCCTTTTTATTCGAGTTCAAACTTTACTCTCCAAGAGGCCTAATTGGGCTTATTCCCTTGTAGCCTTTTATACTGACCTTTACCTATTTATTTCAAAACTTTCCCAAAGAACTTGAAAATCCAATCCCACTTTCAGATACCCTTTATCATTTTACATGATATTTTGAAATTTTTAATCCCCTAGGTCATCCATACATAGGGTTCCTACAATCTAGGTCCAATAGGGCTAATATGCCTAATTTCTAGGACTGTCTGCAACATAGTTTAAAACTTGATCAAACCTTGGTCTCATGGATTGGTATGAACTCAATCCTCATAGTATTTCAATATGTGACCATAACCTATTTGGAACTATACTTGGCTCGTACATTACTTCTCTACCCTGCAATAAATCTCCTTTTCTTCAGCACTAAACCTCTAACTGGGCACTGTCTTCTCGCTTAGGGATTAGTAGTAAAAATATCTCTCCATCTTCCTAAGACTCATAATCCTAAAAATAGATACACTACTGACTCCCCTAACATATCCATCCATCCTTAGGTGTTTCCCATGGCTAGATTTCATGTGGGAGCCATGAATTGACTGACTAGTTAGGACAGGACCAGTGAGCACACTAAACACAAAACAATTTATTCAACAGACCAATCCTACTCTAATCAACTTGCCTATCACATGAAAAATTATTAGGATAGTCCAAAGTACACTAAAAAATCACTATATTTAGTCTCTCAATCCATTACACATGACTATCACATAAAAATGCTTGGGTTTCATGAATACAGTGTTGCAGAGCTATATTGAATATGCAAAACTTGTTACAACGAATTACTCCCCTCAATATTTGAGCCTCCTTCTCCATTATCTGCCATCTTCCATGTTTTTAGGGCCTATTGGTTGATTCTCCACTCCTAGCTTCAAGGGAATCCTATGTAACTGAATTGCATGCAACATTTGCAATTATTGCAAATGTTGTCATAGCAACTCTTTAGCAACTTTTGACATCTTTGCCATTATGCCAAATTGCTATGTTGTAGGACCTCTAACCTCTTAATTTCAAGGATCTAAGATCATTCATGACCTTATGGCATCTCTATGACATCATTGTTGTGTTTAAGACACATTGAAGACTCTAACTCAAACTCCTAACACTAAGAATTTTAAAAACTACTAACAATGGCTAATTTTGTGACCTTAGTCCTAATGACTAACTCACCTAGCCCACATTGCAATGAAATTCTAAGGTCCAAAGTAAACAAACTATCTTGACTTGGCCAATGTCAAGTACAAGCCAAAACATCCTAACTATGGAGTTTAGCCTAGGTGTGCTCCTGCACCATCCTCCCCAAAATAAAAGGTTAAATCCACCCTTGGATTGAGGATGCTTGGATCAATCCCCATCTTCTTGAACTCTAATTCCTTTACCCATACTGCATCAGCATTGGTTTGACCATCCTTCTTTATCAAGTGTTCCTTGTATTTATTAGTTCTAGTCTTTTTGTAGACTCTAGTATCCAATACACTATTAGCTCCTGTGACTGTAGCAGGGGTACTTGGAGATCTTCCACATCTCTGATCACTTCTTTGAGACTCTGATTCATGTCTTGTTGTGGCTCTTTGTAATGGGCTAAGTCTGTAATATTAAAAATAGGTGAAAATCCACTATCTTCCGAGAGCTCAACTCTGAATGCGTTATCACCATACTTAGCTAAGATAGGATAAGGACCTATCCTTCTCATCTGCAACTTGTGAGGGAATCCCTTTTGAAGTCTTGAATTGTTAAGACGCACCATGACCAAGTGACCCACATTGAACTGAACTGTTCTTCTACTCTCATCAATCTTGGTTTTATGTTTCAAGGTGTTCTCTGTCAAATCTTTCCAGACTGTATCATGTATCTCTTGCATTGCATAAGAAAAATCATCTGCATATGCACTTTCCCATACTCCATCCTTCAAGTCTCTCAACTCATAGACTCCTCTAGGATGCAATCCATATACTATCTCAATGGGACTCTTCCCTATTGACCGGTTGATGGTGTCATTGTAAGCATACTCAGCTTGCCCAATCAACTGATCCCATTGTTGACCATATTCCTTGGTCAAGCACATTAATAGATTTGCAAGGCTCCTATTCACCACTTTGGTCTGACCATCAGTTTGGGGATGGTATGTAGACCCAAAGGATAAATTTGTGCCTAATCTTTGCCAAAGATTCTTCAAAAAATGACTCATAAATTTAGTGTCTCTATCTGACACAATGCTCATAGGTAACCCATGGACTCTTACTATCTCTTTGAAGAAGAGAGAGGCTATTGGGCTGGCATCATTAGTCATCTTGCATGGCACAAAGTGAGACATCTTATTGAATCTGTCCACAACTACATATACACTATCCATGCCTTGTTTTGTCTTGGGTAACCCAACTACAAAGTCCATGCTCAAGCATTCCCAAGGCCTAGTGGGAATAGGTAGTAGCTGATAAAAGCCTACATTTGAAGAAGTACCTTTGGCCCTTTGGCATACAATGCAACTTTCCAGAATACCTCCTAACATCAAGGTTCATTCTTGGCCAATAATAGAACCTTTGAACAAGTTCTTGGGTCTTAGTGATCCCAAAGTGACCACTCTATGCACCATTGTTCTTTTCCTGAATCAAGTTCTCCCTAATAGACCCTCTAGGGACACATAATTGATTTTCCTTAACCAAAATATTACTTTGCAAAGTGTATTCAACATACTTGTTATGGAAATGATTCTTGTATTCAACACATACCTTACAAATGTCTGCAAATTCTTCATCTTTAGCATATATATCCTTGAAGTGATCTATCCCCGTGCTCTTCAACTAAAATTCCTGAATTGTGAGAGCTCTTCTAGACAATGCATCTGCCACTTTATTGAGGACACCTTTCTTGTGTTTGATATTAAAATTATAAGCTTGTAGGTACTCAACCCACTTCATGTGCTTGTGACTCAACTTTTCTTGAGAGTTCAAGAAACTTAAAGCTTGATTATCTGAGTAGACTATGAAATCCTTGGGGTGTAAATAGTGTCTCCATTTCCTTAAAGCTTGAACCAATGCATACATTTCAAGGTCATAGGAAGAGTACTTCCTCTTGGTTTCACTCAACTTTTCTAAATTAAATGCCATTGGTCTGCCCTCTTGACTTAGGATAGCTCCAATAGCCACATTGCTTACATCACACTCAATGGTGAAAAGTTCTCAAAGCTTGGAAATACTAAGACAAGTTGGGTAGCAATATTTTCTTTTAAAAAATCAAAGCTCTTAGTGGCTTTTTCATTCCATATGAGCTTAGTCTTCATTCCTCCTTTGATTGTGTCCAACATAGGAGCACAAATAGCACTAAACTGCCTTATAAACTTCCTACAATATTGAGCAAGGCCATGAAAACTTCTTACCTCTATTTCTATCCTTGGAGTAGGCCAATTCATGATGGCTTCCACTTTACTCTTTTCCATTTTCAGATTTCCATGAGATAGAACAAACTGAAGGTACAGTAGCTCTATTTTGATGAACTCACATTTCTCCAAGTTGATCATCAACTTCTCTTCATGTAGCTTCTTGAAGACAGTCTCAAGGTGTTTAAGATGCTCCTCTCTTGTCCTACTATGAATAGTATATCATCAAGATATACTACTACTGATTTTCCAATGTAGTCCTTGAGGACTTCATTCACGAGCCTCATAAATGTGGAGGGGTCATTAGATAGTCAAAATGGCATGACAAACAATTCATACAAACCTTCATTGGTTTTGAAGGTTGTCTTCCATTAATCTCCCTCATGTATCCTAATTTGGTGATGGAAACTCTTCAATTATATCTTACTAAAATACTTAGCTTCACCTAGACAATCCATTAGGTCCTCAATCCTAGGAATGGGAAACCTATACCTAATGGTTATCCTATTTAGGGCTCTTGAATCAGTACAAAGCCTCCATGTTCCTCCTTTCTTTGGTGCTAGGACAGTGGGTATGGCACAAGGGCTAATGCTTTTCTTGATAAGGCCTTGGTTAAGGAGCTCTTCTATTTGCCTATCAATTTCTTCATTTGGTTGAGGGGTCATCTTGTAAGCTACCTTATTGGGTAGGATAGCTTCGGGTATGAAGTCTATCCTATGACTTATGGCTCTTGTAGGGGGTAATGTTGATGGTTGTCCATCACTTACTATACCTTCATAATTCTTCAACATTTCTTGTATCTCCATAGGTAGCTCTGGCTTCTTGTCTCCTTTTCCTTCATTCTTCTCTCTTGGACTTAGCACCAATGCATAGCCAACTCCTTCTCCTTCTTCCATGGCTTCTATGAATTCTTTTTCACCCACCATAAGCACATTAGGACCTGCTGTCTTCACATCTGCATCCTCTAAAAATGATTAGATTTTGAATGTTACTTTATCCTTCTTGAATGTATAGGAGTTCTTCACTCCATCATGGATAGCATGGAAATCAAATTTCCATGGTCTTCCTAAGAGCAAGTGACATGTATCCATAGGTAGAACATCACATAGAACCTTGTCCTTATATCTCCCTATAGAGAACTCCACCCAAGCTTGCTCGTTGACTAAGACATGTTGTCCCTTATTGAGCCATGTGACCTTGTAAGGATGGGTGTGGGGTATCCTTCTCATGCATAACTTGCTGACTGCTTCCTCTGACATAATGTTGTTAGTAGACCCTGAGTCAATGATGACTCTACATACTTTTCCCATCACCTTACATTTGATTCTAAATAGGGACCTTCTTTGGATTGACTCTTCTTTAACCGGCTCCTTGATCAATGTTCTCCTCATCATGAGGTTCTGAACTTCTTCTAAATTTAATGGTACCTTAGAGTGTGTCTCTACTACATTTTTCTCTTCATGAACTAAATTATTTCTCTTTTTACCTCCTTGAGAAGTACTACCTTTCTCTGGACACCAATAGGCAAGGTGTCTGCTCGCCTAGGGCTTAGTAGTAAAAATAGCTCTCCATCTTCCTAAGACTCCTAATCATAAAAATATATACACTACTGACTCCCCTAACATATCCATCCATCCTTAGGTGTTTCCCATTGATATATTTCATGGGGGACCCATGAATAGAATGACTAGTCAGGACAGCACTAGTGAGCACACTAAACACAAAACAATTTATTCAACTGACCAATCCTACTCTAATAAACTTTCCTATCAAATTAAGAAGTCTTAGGACAGTCCAAAGAGCACTAAACAATCACTAGATCTAGTCTCTCAATCCATTACACATGACTATCACATCAAAATTCTCGGGTTTCCTGAATACAGTGTTGCAGAGCTATATTTAATATGCATAACTTATTACAATGAACAAATCCACTTGAGATTCAAGCCTCCTTATCATTTAGATGCC
The DNA here is from genome assembly GCA_018584345.1 of Thuja plicata. Lineage (NCBI taxonomy): Eukaryota > Viridiplantae > Streptophyta > Pinopsida > Cupressales > Cupressaceae > Thuja > Thuja plicata. The sequence continues at coordinate 641,276 of MU228405.1, forward strand.
ATATTCCATGTTTTTAGTGCATGTTGGTCGATTCCCCACTCCTAGCTTCAAGGGAATCCTATGTAACTGAGTTGCATGCAACATTGGCAATTATTGCAAATGTTGTCATAGCAAATTTTTAGCAACTTTTGGCATCTTTTCCATTATGCCAACTTCCTAAGTTTTATGAACTCTAACCTCTTCATTTCGAGGATCCAAGATCATTCATGAACTTATGGGATCTCTATGATATCATTGATGTGTTTAATACACATTGAAGACTCTAAATCAAACTCCTAACACTAAGAATTTTAAAAACTACTAACAATGGCTAATTTGGTGACCTTAGTCCTAATGACTAACTCACCTAGCCCACATTGCAATGACCTTCTAAGGTTCAAAGTAACCAAAATATCTTGACTTGTCCAATTTCAAGTACAAGCCGAAAAATCCTAACTATGGAGGTTAGCCTAGGTGTGCTCATGCACCATCAAACTTCACAACAAGCATCATGTCAAAAGAATACCATGAACTCATAACAGAGCATCAAATGCAGAAAAGAAAGAAATGCAATTCATAACATTCAGCTATATAAATTTGTTGGATCAATAAAAATGCATCTATATCACTACTATCAGTAGTGTTCTTATACAATAATATTCAGAGCTCAATTGAAGGAAAGCATGTCAATACTATACTGTTATCACATCCTTACTATGCAAATGCAATGAGTACATAAAATATTGAAATATTTAAAAGGATCCTACTTGGAGTTTGATTAGTTCAAAGGATGTCATAGATAGAATGCTACAATTACAGAAAGAGGAGTGCAATAAAAGGACAAAATCATTAATGGTGAATCATATTGATTAGCTATAAAGCATAAAAGGTTGGATACTAGCTATAGTTTTATCAAGGATTGTGGTGTAATAGAGGGTGAGAGGTCTCATCAGAATAAATAAATCACTATAATGTGTCAGCATATTGATACAAGGAACTAATGAATGCATTAATTTATAACTTCTAGGAGAAACATAACTCTTCTACGACAAATCATTAAGTGTTTTAAGACCATTGATACTCAGAGAAATGTGCACAAGAATGATACTAATAATAGTAGCAACAACATATCTATGATGGACACTGATCATTATAGCATAAAATTTCCTTGAAGGTGCTAAGCTCTGAGATATAAAATAGAGATCATGACAAGATCCATATAACTGTGAGCTTTCTTATATGTGAAGTCTTAATATATAGTTCAGAGTTCAAAATGTTACAATTTACCCTCAATGTTTTGTAAGAGTTGATTTAAGAAGGTAGTACATAGAAAAAAAAAAAATTCAAGAGCCACGAGTAGCATGAAAAAAAAAGAGAAAATGATAGTTCTTTTAAAAAGTAAATAACACAGAAAAGATGCATTTATGTTCTCGGCCAACTTGATATAGTCATGTATGTGGGTGTCATGAGCCCGTGATCAAACTCCACAAACATTGTTTCTTTCTTAAGGAGGGTTTGTGCTCAGGTTGGGCCATTAAACAATGATGTACACACTTTCTAGTGTCATAGAAAGAGAAAACATAGACAAATAACAACTTCAGACATTCTAACAAACATCGAATCAACATTTCCTAGGTTTCGACAAACTATAGTGAAAGAAAGTGTTCAAACAGAGGTTGGTTGAACAAACACAAGAAAGAAACCCCAAAATCATTTCCATCTCATATGAAGAAGTAAAAAATAAACAACATGGAATTCAACAACATGTTCAAAAGTAAATGGAAAACAAAAGTTTCACTTATCTCAGAGTTAAAGCTCGATATGTTTGAAATATTAAACCAGTGCCCTTGAAGCTGTTAAAGTCGAGCCCAAATTGACAGAGAAGCTCCAATTCAAAAACCCAAGGTCTAGGTCAATAGTGAGAACCTTGAGTTCAACATCCTGAGCCTTAATGCAGAAAGAATAAATCCCAAATCACTGCCACAATTATAGTGTTCATTTCCATTCTATTAGGGTTTCAAACCATTAGTTTTGTTTACTGACTTTTCGAGAGGCTTCGATAAGCAATGTAAACCAATAAAAAACTTGATAAGTTTTGAAGTTTGTAGAGTATGTGGTAGTGAATGCCCTTCAAGACTAGAGTGAGTGACAGTGGAGTCTTGGGATTATCATTCCAAGTAGCACACGAGTAGTATGCCAGAACTATCAAAGAGATGTAACTCATGTATATCATTTCAATCATATTGACCTTAGTGTAGGCTGAAAGGCATTGGTTTAGAATATGTTTTTGCTTAGGATTTTAGGGGACATCATATATGTTAGTTTAGATGAGCCAAAAATATATATTTTGAATGTCAACATAGAAGCATAAACCAAGGCATGTGTTATTCCCAATATTTAGGGTTTTAGCTTGATTGTAGGAATATTTTGGAGGGAGAGCTCAATTTCAAATTTTGCTTGAGGTGGTCACTTAGGGTAGATATCTAGATTTCATATACATATAGAGGGGTTTATTTTGGGTGCAAAATAATGCAAAGTGAATGTCTTTGTTCCTTGACATGTTTTTTGCATCATGATATGTAACCACCACGGGTTTTTGAAGAAATAAAGCAAGTTTAAAATCATCCATGTTTTTTTGAGTTTTGGGATTCAATCCTATTCTTCCTTTCTGAATTTAGTGTGATGTGTTTTATAGAAGAGTTAGCGAATTGATCTAATTTCTTTTCCAGCTATTAAAATATAACCTATTTTTAGAGATTGTTTGTTTGTTGATAGGTCTTTATTTGAGGTGCAAACCCTAATAGTGAGATAATGATGTCAGCCTGTACATTGAACATTGAATATCTCTTTCAAGTCTCAGTATTACATGTCATGTTGATCCATGTTTGAAATTATGATTAGTCTAAAATTCGTTTGGTGTATCACCCTAATTTTAATTTATTCACTGTTCAATCAATTTTCAAGTTATCCTTTTACCCTTTTCCCAACTAGCGAATTAGTTATAGGTGATATACCAAATTCAATAGGTACTGACCTAGAATTTGGAGATTTCTTCCTAATCAATGGAACCCAAAACTTAGGAAGGTTTCCATTGTTTCCATGAAGTGTTATTGTTCCCTAATGCCTGAGTTAGGGTGACATTTCACGTACTTAACAACATAAAATAAGATTGCATTGCCAAATTAAAATGAAGTTGAATCTCTAAAAAACCAGATAGGTTATTATTAGACTCCATAGCACGGTTTCAGATAGCTCACATGAGCTTCAAGATATGGGCCTTAAAATATCATTGTCCAATGGTTCTTAGTGCTCCTTATAGACACTTTGGTATGATGTGGTACCTAATGTTTGAGAAACTATGTCGGTGAAACAAGGTTGTTCCTAGGGTTTACCTTGGAAACCATAGCTAATGGGATAGTTTGAGATATACAAAGTGTTTCTCATTTCAATTGAGTCACACTGCAATTTTTGACATAAAGTGAGATTGTGTTGCAAAATTAAAATGAAGTTGAATCTCCCAAAAATGTGATAGGTTATTGTAGGCCTCCGTAGTATGGTATCACAACACCTGATAGTTTGCTGATAAATCACATGAGCTTCGATATGTGGGCCTTGAAAGATCACTTCCAAATGGTGCTTAGTGCACCTTAGGGACACTTTGATCTGGCATGGTTCCCAACGTTTGAGTGATTGAGTGGGCGAAACAAGGTTTCTCCTAGGGGTTACGAGGCCTACCCAAGCTAATAGTGCAGATAGTTTGAGGCCACGATAAATATTTTGAAAGATCAATCACTCAAACACCTTGCATATGAAATTCACCATCTATAGTCTAAGGTAGGATACATAATTAACATTTTTTGAACTTTATTATATAACAATTAACATTTTTTGGAATTTTATTACATCATGAGTAGTATGATACAAAATCCATACATGTAATGATACAAAATTCTATATGTATTTATAATCAAATGGTACACATGAGGATATACAAATGTAACGAAAAAAAATTAACATATATTTATAATCAAATGATACACAGCACGATATACATAATTTTTCCCCTCAATATTTGAACATCAGCCCTATGGACACTTTTATATACAAAATTTGGCATCTAATATGCACATGAAAACTCATAACCATTTATATATACCAAATTTGGCATCTACATATGCACATTATAGCTCATTGCTATTTTTATATAGAAAAAGTGGCCTCTAAATATGTACATAGAGAACCTCCAAAAAAGTGAAGTTACAACATTTCACATAAGATATATACAAAATTGTCAAAATTAATCTAGCATATTGTATAATCATTCTTCTACATGGCCCAAAATCAATCAAGTGGACCTTCTAGATAAACTCTAACCCTTATTGTGTCAAGTATTGCCTCGTGGTTAGATTCACAAACTTTCCAAAAATTCTTGTTAAGAGTTCTACCATGATATTTAATCAATTGAATATTTTTTGCAACAACAAGGTTAGAGTAATGCAGATTATGTCTATGTATCTCAAATTCCTCAAACAACTAGTGATTATAATATTTGATAGGGTACCTGCATTTTTTAGAAGGATAAGTTAATGTCAAAATCAATGCAAAGTGTAATAAGATGATTTTAAGAGGTCTTAATACAAATCAAAACAACAATAGTAACTTCTAATCCATGTCCCTGTCACAACAACGAGGCCTATTGGGTACTCAGTACCCTCTCCATCAATGACTGTAGTTGTCATTTATTTTGCCTCAATACAATGAGACAAAAAGTAATATGTTCCTTCTTCATTGTTCTCGTCTACAATAACTGCATATACATGACCTACATTTAATGGATGGATATAATTTAATACCAAAATAAACATAAAGCACTAATAAATTGAGCCTAAAATTTATTTTACCTAAGTAATAAATTCAGAAATTACCTAGTTCAACTAGGTTAGATGCATGGCCAATATCTATTGATGCTTCAATATGGTTCAGTTGTAGTGCTCGATGAAGTTGATATTTATCTAGGGTTTGCAAAGGTCAACCCACTCTCTTGATTCACATTCATCTTGCACAAAATGCATACATGAAGAGAAAAATCATGCAATCTATCTAGTATAAATAGCTAATGATATTGCATTTGAACTTCTAAATGAATACATGTCACTTTATCCTACAAGTGTACAACAATCTACATATTTTTCAACGTTATCTTCACGTATTAATTAAAAATATCTACAAACCATAGACTTACCTATAATACTTGGTCCCATCGTAGAGTTATACCATTGCATAATTGTTTCTCCATCTATTAACATTTCATGACCATCGTACTTCAATTCCTCTCTGGTCAAAACTTTTTTCACACATGCTCTCGCACCATCATTCTATCTCTTTACATTCCTCCCCTCAGTGAAATTCCAAAAATGTTTCACACCACTTGTCACATGCATCTTAGTCAACCAATAGAACATCCTTACATTCTTGAATTGTGTGGTACAAATGTATGACCATATTGTGTGTTGGTTGTATCTTATATCTCTTTCCCTTAAACTGTCATACAAAACTATAAAGCATTGTTGCACAAACTTTGACGAATGAGTACGTTCAGCACTGATATAGAAGTGATACTCTCTTATAAGCTTTTTGTCCTCCTCTATACTATCATGTGCATGCATTAATTCTATGTGTGCAAAAATTGTAACTTGTGTAGAGTGGTTTTAGTGTATAATTCTTAGGAATATCAATGACAAAGAAAATAGTACCGAGTGGAAAAGTGTCCTTAGACAACTTGAACTGCTCTTCTAACCACCTTGCTCTATGTGTATGACCTATGTAATCGTAAACTAGTTTCTCTTGAAAAATCTTCATAAAATCAGCTATGCATATATCCTTTTTCACTAACTCACACCTCTTTAATTATTTTCCATCTTTAACACCATATGTGTCTAACTTGTATTTTCCAATAGAAACTAGTTTCTTACCAATTTCATGTGTGCTATCTAGATGTATGCATCCATGAAACTACTGTAAACCACCACATGTAGTAAAAATACCTTTCAAACACATCATCTTATAATAAACACACCCATCATCTCATTTACATAGTACACTTGAAATAAATTCTCTTGGTGACTTAGGAGGTGCTTGTAGACCACATTCCTGTAAAACATTGTTAGTGTGCAAATTACAATATACATGGAAATAAATATCATAATGCATGAAAACTTCAAAAGGGACCCTACAACAACATGTAGTACATGCATGATTAATCTTACTATAACATGGTTTTTTCATCTTAAAAAATCTTTGGCTAATTCTAATTTGAGGAAATCATTGAAGATACCTTTTCATAAAATTGTGTTTGAGTCATATCTAAATAGTTTTTTGGATGTGGCTCACGATTTCTAAATACAATTCACCTTCTTAAAACATCTCTTTTCTTGGGTGAAACCCTTGTGTTTTCATGCCAAAAACTTTCAATTACTTCTCTTAATGCATCAACAACAACCTTGTCCTTGTGTGGCAGTCTACCTAAGAATTCCCAAAGAGAATTATTGTTAGGATCCTCAATGACTTGCTTATTTTTCTTATTAAAAACTTTTTTTTTCATTTTATTTCCCATTATGGTTGATTTGAGGATACGTGGAGTAATATTAGCATCTTTACGACGTGATTTGGAACCAATGGATTGGTATGCATCAAATAGATTTTTTGTAATGGTTCTTTCACTATTATTTTTGGATGTTCTTATCCCCAAAGTTTTCATTATCTCTCTAAATTTCAGATTTTTAATCATTTCAAAAACTAATTGACCTCTTCCACTTTGATTTAAGTTTTCAAAATATTTTTCCATATTCTTCTAACCGTTCTTCTACATGTTCTTTCAGAAATTTTATCCTCCATATCATTCCAAATATTTTCATCAATATCAATTAGAAACTTTAGCTATGTACGAATTATTCTAGGAGGTGTTAATATTGGTGAATGCTCTTCATTTTCATTACATGCATTAATCAAATCAAATTCAATTAGTGTATCTTCTTGAATTTCAAATGGTGTATGTTCATCGTAGGGTAAAAGCAGAAAGTTGTGTCACATTTCAGGACCACTTATCAACACAACTAAATTTGAGTATTTCTGACTAAAAATAATTTTTTGTCAAACATCTGGCCTAGCTAGATTCATTCTAGCTAAGCTAGATAAGTGGTTAAACTTTTCCAACTGGAAATGTCTAATAAATGCATGTTTTATACCAATTTGGGTCCAATTACAAAAGAAATAAAACTATTTCAGAAAGTGATATTTTAATAGCCCCTACTCTTTTTAATGATATATTTAAAAAAATAAAAAATAAAATAAAATACCCTTTTGTAGAGCTCAGAGTCAAGATTATTGTCATATAAATGGTATAGTATTTTGATTAGATCTAATATATTATAATTTCAAAATACAAGTAGGTATTTTAACATTTGAGAAGATGTTGCTTCAAAAAAATAAAAAAATAGTAAATCATATCAAAACAATTTAAAATTTATATTTAACATTAGAGGAGAGAGTCCTCTTCAAGGATATGTAATTTTTTTTTCTAAATGGTGTAGCTTTGATAGGGGAAATGTGGTGGGAGATGAAAACTGTCGATTTCAGATAAGTTCAACTTTGAGCAGTTATAACAGAGAAAATATACATTGAAAACTAATCTTTCTTCTTTTCTGCACTAGCTACACATTTTATCTATAACACATTTTTAAATTCAGAGGAAAAATAGATTATTTTCGTATACTTGTTTGGTGGGAACTAGAACCCAGATTTTTAACAATTTTCAGAAATAAAAAAATGGAGTTCAAAAATTAAAAAAACTATGTTAATTCTTTTTCAAATTTTTTAAAAAAATATTAGGCATAAACCTCATCCATTATTACACATTTCATCAGTTTACATCATCCTCAAATTCTATATACAAATGCTACTTTTATGTTATTAAAGTTGAATAGTTTGCATGTTGTGGTCCTTTTCCTTTATAAAAGTGTGACACAGGTTTGTACTTTTACCCCGCATTCATTAGGTGTTGTGTGTGTGAAATTACACCTTCATGAAATTAGGATTATAAACAACA
>MU228406.1:0-12828 GCA_018584345.1 Thuja plicata
AGTGGTAGGAAACCTTGAAAAGAGAAGAAATTTACTGGAAGCAAAGATCTAGAATTCAGTGGCTTGCTGAAGGGGACATGAACACAACCTTCTTCCATAGGTCTGCTAGCATCCATAAAAAGAGAAATACCATCTCCTCTCTTCTGGATGAGGGCGGTAATGAAGTCAAGGAAAAGGATAAAATTAACCAGGTTGTGGTAAATTACTTTATGCACCTGTATTCAAAAAGGGGTCCTGACTGCCCAGATAACATCCAAAACCAGCTCCTAGATCACATCCAAAACACTATTGCCCTAGGGGATAATGACATGCTCACGATGCGGGTTTCAGATGAAGAGGTTAAGAAGGTAGTTTTCACTATGGGAGCTTACAAAGCCCCTGGACTGGATGGATTTCCTCCAGATTTATTTTAGGAGTACTAGGAAATTGTGGGAAATAATCTTGCTAGAGCTGCCAGAGATTTCTTTAGGACTGGGCACCTTCTTAGATAGCATAATCAAACTTACATTGTGCTTGTCCCTAGGAATGACAACCCTACTTCTATGATGGATTTTAGACCCATTAGCCTCTGCAATACCTTCTACAAGATCCTCACCAAGATCCTGATTGGCAGATTCAAGCCTCTTCTTGACAAGATTATCTGTAACACTCAAAAAGGTTTTGTGCTAGGTAGACAGATACTGGACGTGGCCATTGCTACTCATGAAATTATCCACTCTATGGACAAAAGCAGAGCCCTAGGTATGGCCTTTAAACTGGATATTTCCAAAGCTTATGACAAAGTTAATTGGTCTTTTCTGCTCAAAATTCTTGCTAAAATGGGCTTTAATGAAAAGATTATCCAAATTATAAAAGAGTGTACCCAAACTGTTAGCTTTTCTATCCTAACTAATGGATCCGCGGGTGGCCATTTTACCCCTGAGAAAGGTCTTAGATAGGGAGACCCTCTCTCTCCTTACCTCTTTATCATGGTGGCTGATGTGCTTAGCAGGACTATGGGTATGATATCCACTACAGGAAAGATAAAAGGCATCAAACCTACTTCCACTCACCCTCAGGTGGTGTTGGAATAGTTTGTGGATAACACTTTCCTCTTTGGGTATTCTTCTATTATTGAGGTCAAGCAATGGAAACAAACTTATGATTGTTATGCTTGGGCTTCGGGTCAATGTATTAACTATCAAAAAAGCTGACTATTCTTCTTCAATACTCCAGTGGACTTACAAAATAAGGTGCTTTGAATTCTGGGATGCTTGGCAGCCTCGCTCCCTTCTACTTACCTTAGCCTTCCCCTCATGATCAAAGAGGTATCCCATGAATTATGGAACTCTATTCTAGAAAGAACCTAGAGGAAACTCACTGGATGGAAAGGAAAGATATTAAGCAATGCTAGAAAACTTCAATTAGTTGCTTCTACCCTCCAGGGGATCCCTGTCTACTTCCTATCCCTCTTCAAAATCAGAAGCAATATGGCTGAAAAAATGGAAAAAATTTAGAGGACCTTTCTGTGGGTAGGGACTGAAGAAAAAAAGAGGATTTCTCTTGTCAACTGGGACACTGTCTACCTCCCAAAAATATTGGGTTGTCTAGGCTTTAGAAAAATTGGTCTGATGAACAAGGCCCTTACTACTAAGGTGGCTTGGAAGCTCATTGAGGGAAAAGTGGATTGGTGTAGAATAATGGAAACCAAATATCTCCAAAGCCATCCCTACGGAACGATGTTCCATAACAGTGACCTCCCTAGTGGATCCAAACTCTGGATAAACATCTGCAAGTGTAAGCCCCTCCTATCCAGAGGGAATTTTTGGAAAATTGGTAATGGTAGGTCCATCAGATTCTAGAATGACCATTGGATCATGAACCAACCTCAGCTAGGTCATAAATTCAAACCACTTATGGACTACCTTCAACCTAGCTTGGGTTTTAGAGCTTCCAACTACACCAACGAAAGAGTTTTGGCTGATTTACCCAATCAATTAAGGGACAGACCAAACCTGCAACACTTAGCCAAGGATCTTATGGACATCCTAACTAGTATTAGAATTTCTGAGGCTGATGACTCTATTATTTGGACCCCCACCCAGACTGGTGCTTTCACAGTTAGCTCTTCTTATAACCTGCTTCTTAAAGAGGAGAGCAACCCATGGGACTGGAAGAAGGTGTGGATCCCCCAGCTCACGCCTAAAATAAACTTTTTTTGGTGGACCCTAATGCACGGTAAGATCCTAACCCAAGATAGTCTTACTAAAAGAGGCTTCTCAATGGCAAACATATGTGTCCTATGTGAGAAGGTGGAAGAGACTGTAAACCACCTCTTCATCCACTATGACTATGCTACCATCATGTGGCAAGGAATTTATGATAGATTGGGTATCTTGTGGGTCCTGGGTGGCAAGGTGCACCAATTCATTAACTAGAGATCCCCCACAAACCACCCTCTGCTCCAACTCCTCTAGCGTATGCTTCCCCCGCACATATTTTGGTCCATCTAGAAGGAAAGAAACAACATGATCTTCAGGGAGACAGGCATCCAGCCTGAAACTTGTCTCCTTATCGGAACTAAGCTTCTGAGTGAAAATATCAGGTTGGCTAAATGGAAGCTCCCATCCAGCCCTCCTGCTGCCTAGGAATCTAAGATAGTGGAACATTGCAACCTCCTGAGTGGGTTCTCCAGGTTTGACAATACAAAAAAGACTGCTAGAAAAGCTACCAAATGGACTGCCCCTCCTAGAGGCAAGATAAAATTAAACTTTGATGGGGCAGTTAACAATCTTGGGCATGGTGGGGGAGGAGTGCTGAGAGATCACCATGGCACTTTCCTTCTGTCTTATGCGGGACCAATTAATAATGATACTGTCACCCAGGTGGAAGGGACTGCTCTTCTCTGGGGGATTAAACTTGCAAAATAGATGAACATCAGACAGATGGAAATCAAGGGGGATTCCAAAGTAATAATAGAGGCAGTCAAGAGTGGAGCTGGTGCAGGGTGGTAGACTAGACCCATCATTTTGTAGATTTGTGAGCTTCTTGAGAGCTTCCACCATATGTCTATAGGCCATACCTACAGAGAGGGAAACTCAGTTGCTGACTCATTGGCTGCAATTGGTCTAAAACAAACCAAACTAAATAGTTGGATGTTAGTTGGTGATTTACCTCTGATGACTTAGTGTATCATCAAGGGAGAAATGAATACTATAGTCTAAATGTGCTAGGCTAGCTTATTTATTATGAACCCCTCCTCGATCATGTGTTGGCGTATTTGAGTTATTTGTGTGATTATGAAAGGCAAAACTCAAATTACCATAAAGTTCCATGATTACCTTTTGTTTGTGTGGAGTAATCACTATCAGTGTCAAAAGGTGTTTTTGGTGATTAATGGTAGTAATGCTATTATTACTATTTATGTTACCCGGGGATCCATTAGATTTGACAATACAGAGCCCATTCTCCAAAATTTGCAAAACTGGCAGGGTATGTATAAGCTTTTTTTGAAATGGATTTGTAAAAGAGAGTGGTTTTATATGGCATGCAACAACAATCAGCTCTCAGACCCCAAGGATATTCTGACGCTTGAAGAGCAGACCTCTGATATGGGGGGTAATGTTCTCTGCATCGAACTTGATAATATTGATGAAGCCTTTACTTCAAATCCGCTGGTCACCCATTATTGCAAGGAAACTGAAATTTGGGGTTTCATGGAATGCATGAAAGGCGGCCATGATGAGAGAATATCTAAATAGTTTGTTTCCTCTTGGAACAATAGAAGTGTCTCGGTGGGAGGCATTCACTTTCAGCTCAATGAGGAGGTCATCGTAGAGGCTACGGGGCTCTCTATGGTGGGGAGAAAGTACAAAAAGACTAGTTAGACTACCGACCCTACCAGCCTAAAACAATTTTTCAAAGATGGTGAGCTGTCGGTCAGGAAACAGGGGGGTTTCAACAGAGAAGAACTACCGGACTTCTGGCAAACAATTTGTCTCATTATCATGAAGTATTTCATGCTTGAAGGTAAGTTCACGGTGTTTTACAACTACCACTTACCTTTCCTGAATCATATTAGGAACAAAGATTTAAATTCCATACCATTTTATCTTTTGCACTCTATAGAAAGTAATATCCTTGATATCAAAAGCAACCCCGATAGAGCTATATTCCTCCACCAAGGCCTCCTCCTCTATCTTTTCCAGTTTCAAAAATCCATATGCCCAACACCCAAACCCCCTCTGATTATTCAGATGATGCCCCAGGAGAAGCCCTCTAAAAAAGCTGAAAAGACCACCAATGCCTCCTCCCAGTCCATCCGTATCACTCAAGGGCCTTTGAAGTCTGAGAAAAAAACCTGTAAAAAAGTATTAAGATTCCCACCTATAAGAAGGATGGCCAGGAGGATTCATATGTTTCAGACTCCATGGATTACATTGAAGGGAAAGGGGTTGACAACACACCTGAGATGGATTACAAGCCCAAAAAATAGAAAATGATGGAAACCCAAGTCAATTTGGAAGTGGACCTAAGCGGTTCTGGCCCTAGGAGGTCTAATATAATAGCCAAGGAACAATGAAAATCAAGATGTTGGAAACGGCCTCCAAGGAGCTCTCCCCGACGAAAAATTTCTCCCACTCCACAAACTCCAGAAATGATTCCTCGGAAGGCTATATGAGCCTGACTGGTAATACTCCCCTGACCAACCCCTAGAGAGCTATGGTAACCCCCAAGAATCCCACCCCACCCCAAAGTCCCCACCATGATCCCCAGGATAAACCTCTCTCCTCTGGCATGGAGGAAAAATGCAATTTCACAGGCACCCTTAAAAGAAAGTTTGTGATTATTGACAAAGAAATTGCTGAAATTAAGAAGAATATGTAGGACCTGATGAACCATTGCATGAGGACCAAAAAATTTGCACTAAAGGTTATGCATGCCTTGGCGATGACCCTCTGTAATGTGCAGGAAAAGCTGGTGGATGGCAAATTGGAAGCGGACGAGGATAACAAGGATCTGTTCTTGTTCCTCCAAGAGGAGTGGGCAAGAACCCTGCTATCTAAATAGATGGGAGGGAAGAATTAATGCTGCTGCCTATGGTTTGGGTTATTTTGGCTGGGCTTGACCCTCGATTCCCTTGTTCTATGTTTGGGGTTAATTTTAAGTCTGTTATTTTGGTTTGGTTGAGCCCTGCGAGGCTTAGTGAAAATACTTTTGATGCTACTGTTGATAGCAATTACTCTGGTTTAATCATTTGGAGTAGAAATGTTACTTTTGTTTTTGATAGAGGCAGAACTAGATTTGCTGTTTGTGATAACCTACTAAATTGCTTTTATGCTTTGACTAGTTCCATTAATATGTTTTTAATGTGCTACTAGTCCTCTGTTCCATGGGCCAGCACCCTCTTGCTTCTTTTTCTATCAAAAACAAGAAGACCTATTGAAATGGTGGAGTTATGTGAAACTACAATGGGTACTTCATTAGTTTGAAAATTGATAAGATAATGTGTTGTTTATCTTTAACACCAAGTGAGAAATGGAAGACTAAAATCTCAGTCTTGATTGAGAAAAAGAGAAAAAGCTTAAGGAACTTAAGTTTAATCTGATTGATGCGAGTGTTGACCGAGTGCGAGTATGTGTCGAGTTATATAGTATCGACTGAGAATCAATATTTATTGATTTATCTAGTGATGACCAAGTGAAAGAATGCAGTGATGACCGAGTGTGAGTATTTTAGAGTTTATGAAAGAATTGAGATCCTAGCCAACACAATTGCATTCTTAAGATATGTAAAGCATGTAATTGATAAGCATGAATGTTGTGGAGCATTTAATGAGCATTTAATATATGTTTAACCATTTATATGTATGGATTCAAGGAGTTTTGAGAAGTATCTAGAAATTAGAAGGAGAACGAAATGCTGGAAGGATTCATTAGATCTGATAAAACCCTAATATTTACAATGATGATTAAGTGGAAAAAGATCAAGATACCTAGTTACAGAGGTATGAGTGTGGAGGTTGATTCATTTGATTGGAAAATCTATGAAGAATGCAGAGAAGGCTAGGAAGAGAAGTAAAGAACTATGAAGTGGTGATTTCTTGACAAATTTCCAAGAAGATTATAGTGGTAGAAATGATAACGGAGGCTAGTCAGTGAATTAGTATTCGAGAGAAAGTGAATCTGTAGTTGCAAAGTGAGTTGTATGTTTCAGATTAAAACTATGATTTTTGAATAATCAATAGCAAGATGTTGCTAGCCTGAGGTATAGTAAAAGCTAACTAGAGAAGAATTAACAGCATATTAATCTAGCCAAGAGAGCAGTAGTATAGCGAATAACCTTCTACCTTTATCAAAAACCAAAATGATAAAACTAAACTAGTACGAATGTAAAGTATCTAAACCCCTTAAATGGATAGTATCAAGTTTAACCAGCATAAAATATAAACCATGCCACTAAGGGCCATTAACCATACTTAAAGTATTAAACTTGTAGCTAAAATTAAAAAAACTAGCCCAAACATAGGGCTTGAAGTCAGCAGTGCCACAGTTCACAGCACCACCTTGGTCCAGTAGCAGAGTTATTTTTCATCCCTTAAGTGCTTAGACAACAACATGTCAGCACACTCCTCATTCATAAATTTGAAGAGCTCATGGTTACCTTCCATAGACTCCTCCCTAGCAGAATCCATTGTCTGCTGATTGAAACTATTGTTACTTTCTAGCCATTGTATCAGTTAGAATCCATTAATCAAGGTTGACCTAATAGTCATTTTGTAAATGCTTTAATCAAGGTGAAATTCTAATGGATTGATCTAAGTCCTCTAACAAGGCACACTTTTAATAGGGTTATTAAATCCTTTAATAGGGTCACACATATTATTGTGTATTGTAACCTTGAACAAGATTGGCTCCTCACAAAGCTTCCTTCAAAAGAATGAAATATATGTACCATGTTACTGGTGGTTTTTCCTAAATTGGGTTTCCACATTAAATACTGGTGTCATACTTGTGTGAATGTTATTTGAGATGTTTAATATTAAGATATTTATATTCTACAAGTTGATTACTTTAAGATAGTGGAGTGCAAGTTTTTGTTACTTATCATATACTATATAGACTGAGTGGAATGTTGAGTAGATATGAGTTGGTTGAAGAGCTTAAAAGTTCAATTGTTTACATGTAGACCTAACGATAACTGATTCACACCCCTCTCAGTTATTCTAAATCATTCTAACAATTAGTATCAGAGAAATGTGGTTCTAGTAAGGAAAAGTTTGAAGTTGCTTGAAGCTAAAGATCAAGATGTATAAAAAGGAGGTACCAAAGCTGAACAAGGAAAACTTCCCTGAATGGAAACATTTGATGAAGCTACACCTAGGTGGAATTGGAGAAGTAGAAAAACAATATATGGAACATGATTAGATAACTTTTCCTACACATTTTAGAGCTAAGAAGATGAAGGAAAAGAAAGAACACAATAAGCAATGTTGGAGATTGCATCATCCCTAATTTATCCTTAATTTGAAGACACTAATTATTGTACTACTAAAAAATAAATATGGGACACACTGTCAGCTATCTATGGTAGAGACACAAATGTACTAAGAGCCAAATTTGCAAGCTTGAGAGGTAAGTTTGATGAAATGAGAATGTTATGAGGTGAAACTTTTGTTCAATATTGTAGCTAAGTTAAAGAGGATGTGAATGCTATTAGAGGAGCTAATGGAACTATAGATGATAATACTATTATAAGAAAGGTATTGAGAACCCTAATTCCTATTTAAATGCTATTAGATTTTCTACAATACAAGAACTAAGATGCACTCCTGGTAACAATTTAACTCTGCAAGGTCTAGTTGGTAAACTTACTACTTTTGAGTTATCAAATTTTGGTAATTTCACTCCTCACCATGTTGATTATGCATTCAAATCATAATTGACTCTTCATAAGTCTAATAAAGGAAAAGAAATATGTCTGAACAGTGATAGTGATAATTTTGATGATGATTTTGATGAACTTGAGGGAATTATGGCTAGAAGACTACCAAGAGGAAAATGAAAATTCAAAGGTAAGCTTCCTATAATATGTTTCTCATGTAACAAATTTGGCCAAATTGCAACAAGATGCCCTGACATGAATGACATTGATGAAAAAAGAGAAAGAAAGTACATAGACAAAAGGGATGACATAGACTACAAAAGGTACAAGGACTATAAGGACAAAGGTAAGAAATATTGCTCTATTATTGAAGAAGAAACTAATAGCGAATCTGATAAATCAGATGATCATGATATAGAAGTTGTTTATGTTGCTATGAAAGATGATTATGATGAAAATGAGAAAACTACACTTATTTCAAATATGAGTAAAGGTGATAGATGGATAATTGATAATGGTTGCTCACATCATATGATTTCTGATAAAAGTAAGTTTGAAACCTTAAATCATTGCAAAGGTGGTAGTGTTAAGTTTTAAAATGATACACCATCTCTTGTGAAAGGAAAAGGATCAATAAAATTGACTGATAAGATCAGATTCAACAATGCTTATTGGGTTGATGGAATTAACTGTAATTTGTTAAGTGTTGTATAGTTGAACACTTCTGGATACCAACTTGAATTTCATCCCAAAAAGGCTAAAATATTTAATGCTACTGGTGAACTAATTGGAAGTGGAGAACAGACAAGAGGTAAATTTTTTTCTATCTAGATCTATCTGATGAGACATCTCTATTTCCATAACATGATGATGTATGGTTATGGCATAAAAGGTTGTGTCATGTGAAATTTGATAATTTGGTAAACATTAGTAAGATGGAAAGAGTACGAGGGCTACCAAGATTGAAGAAACCTGATAATGTGATGTGTAAGAAATGTCAATTGGGAAAAATGACAAAGTCTAGTTTCAAGAGAAAAACCTATACTTCTGATGATGTTTTGGAATTGGTTCATATTGACCTTTGTAGACCTATTTGAGTGCAAATATACCGTGGTGATAAATATTTCATTTTGTTTGTTTATGATTACTCTAGAATTGTGACTATGATGTTTCTCAAAGAAAAATATGATGCCTTTCAATTTTATAAGTGGTATTTGGAAAAACTTGAAAAAGGGTCAGTCAATAGCTTGAGATGTCTGAGATATGAGAGAGGAGGAGAGTTTATATCTAATTAGTTCAACTTATTTTGCAATGATAGTGGAATCAAAAGATATATATCTTCTCCAAGGACTCCCCCACATAATGGAATAGCTAAAAGAAGGAATAGATCAATCATGGATTTTCCTAGAAGACAAATGATAGAGAAAAATGTTGCACACAAATATTGGAGAGTAGTTGTATGTACAATAGTCTATACCTTGACCCGAGTACAAGTAAAGAAAGTTACATATGCTACACCTTATGAGTTATGGTATAGTGATGCACCTAATGTAAAATAATTTAAATTATTTAGAAGAAAATTTTATATACTGAAGGAAAATAGGACTGGAAAACTTGATGCTAAAATTTATGAAGGCATATTCCTAGGTTATTCCACTAAGAGAAAAGCATATAAGTGTTTGAATTCTAACACTTAAAAAAGTTGTGGAAATTGTAAATGTTAGAACTGATGAATATGCATAAAAGAATGAAGTTGAATGCAAGAAAGAACCTGAAGGTTATAGATCTTTTGTATACATGAACACAAGAGAGCCCAACAGTTTTCCTAAACCAGATAAATAAGCTATAGAAGACAAAAATAATTCTTCCCAGCAACAACAAGAATATGCAAAGTCACAAAAAGAAGTTTTCAAGAAATCAAAAGAGGAAGCAAAGACACAAGATGAAACTAAAGAGAATTCTCAAGATGAATTTGAAGAACAACAATAAGAAGAAGAAAGGAGACTAGAGCCTACATTAGAAAAATATGTGAGGAGAGATCATAAACCAAATCAAATCATTGGAGAAAAATATTTGAAGGTCATGAAAAGAAGAAAGTTTAAAAATGAGACATGTTTATTATGTGAATTTGAGCACAAATCAATGAAAGATGCTTTGGATAATGAAGATTGGATACAGGCCATGAATGAAGAAATTGAGAAAATAGAGAAGAACAAAACTTGGTTATTAGTACCTAGACCAAAGGAAAAAAAATGTTAATGGAACCAACTGGGTATTTAGAAATAAGCTGAATGAGCATAGAGAAGTCACAAGAAACAAGGATAGGCTGGTATGAAAAAGGAAATGTAGAAGAAGGAGGCATTAAATATAGTGAGTGTGAGGCCTCACCCTGAACCCCATCGTAGTTTTCCAATTTTCTTCTTATGATAGATTTAGCATATGATACTTTGCTTTTTATTCACTATAGACATTACGAAATTTATGCTTTATGCCATGGATTTGATTATTTTAGATGTATGGACACATGATTCTTTATGATGCACCTTATGGACTATATTATGTTTTCTATTATGGACCTTTAATCAGAGACTATTGATTTGGAAACTCATTATGATTATGTTATGGTTATTGATGAGATTGGATTTATTTGATATAGATGTTGAATTTTAATTTATTGCAATGTGAGTTTTACCTTATGATAAATGATTAAAAAGAGAATTATGTAATCTTGTGATCTTTAGTAATAACTTAGTATATTGATGATGTCCTTATATTCTGAATATTGCTTATTTCTTATGATGTATATTTATTTCCTCAGACTACTGATATCTGAATTGAGTGTGCAGATAAGAAACCATAGTATTTTATCCGGGGAACCAAACAAAGGGATATGTGAACTCAGTTGAGCCAAGGTTGCGTCTGATGAGAGACAAGACCTCATTATTTCATAATTTTATTCGTAAAAATATTTGGATTAGTGTGAAAGTGTAATCTTTTAATGTATTTCTAAATTCTTTGTGAGTTTTGCCTAAGTGGATATGACATGGCCTAGTGATGTGTGAATGTTGTGTGTGTCATTTGACACTTGTAATTTGTACTTAAGGCCATGAAATGTCAAATTGGGAATGGTTGTCCACCTACCTAGATTAGTACATTAGTGAATCCCCATATGCATACCTTGGGTTGGGAGATGGGAGTGTGGTCACCTCATGGAGTTTGGAAATTTCTCTTAGAGTGGACTTTTAGAGGGGTTGTGGAGTGTCCACGGGTGTTTTGGGGTCATTTTTAGGTAATGCACTTGTTGAACCATTAGTTAAGGGAAATTTTAACCCTAGGATAGCCTCTAGTTGACCATGTGACCCTTGTAAAAAGTTGATTTCCCAAGTTGGATGAAAATCAACTCTTGTGAGGCTTGACTTGGATAGAACACCATTCCATATTTGTGTTAAGACATCATTCACCTTTTTGAAGTTTCCTTCTTTAGTTTCATTTTTGGTAAGGTGTAAGAGTTTAGGGAAGAGGGACCAATTAGAGAACTTTTCTTCTCCCCATGAGATTTCTAGGGGGCTTTTTAGTGGGAACTCTCCAAGTTGGAGAGTTTGAACACCCACTCCCTAATTTAGGGACATAGCTAGAGTTGGTGATCTGGGAAGGAGGGATTTGGCTAAAAGGGAGCTCTTCTACAACTTTCTTCCTTAAGCTTGGATTTTAGGTTGGTGGATTCTATGCACTCTCACTCTTGTAAACTTATGTGCTCTTGGTATATGTTTGTTATTGTGTCTTATGGTCTTGTTGAAAGCCATGAATCTTGTTGCTATTATGATGTTAGATGTTGTTGCAAGTTTTTCCTTTGTTTTCCTTTGTATGTTTTGTTATGGGAGTATCAAGACTCACTCACCCTTGGGAGGGAAGAGTAGTCTTGGGGATGGAGGTGTTATGACAGCCCTTGCTATAGAGTCTCTCCTCAAGGAGGAGAGGGAAAAAACATGGAGTATGAGCTCCACGAAGCCTCCCTCATTGTTGCTTCATTGGGGGTCATAAGTGTTTGTATTTATTTGAGTTGAAAATGTGAAAGAATGTGTTTTTGGACAGCCATGTGAAGGCTGAGATTTTTATGTATTGGGATGGCCTTCTCCCTTGGGCACTTGGTCCACTTCACCCCAAGAAGGATCCTTGGTTGATCCATTGTGTAAGCCTTTGGGAAATGGGAGTTTAATGTAAAATCTTTATGTTTCTTCTTGTTGTGGTTGTTTGAATGTTTTTTCCCACCTTTGTTTGGCTCCCCAAGCTCAGGGGTGGCCTCATAAGAGGCCTAGGTTGGGTGGAGAGCTACCCCATGGTTTCAAGTTTCCCCTTTTTCTTGTGTTTGTAATGCAAATTTGAAGGAATGAAGTCACATTACAGCTTGGGAAAGAGCTTGGAGAAAAGTAAATGAAGTGATAGAGATTACATTATCATGTTATCATTGTGTAAAAGCCTTATGGTATATTGTGTGTACAGCTTGGGAAAAGAAAGGATTTTGTAAAAATCCATGTGGCTGTCTTAAGCATCCTTAAAAGCAATTTATAAATATTAGTGTTGTTATTTGATTTTGGTTTTGTAATATTCTCCTGAATAAATAAAAGTTCTTTCATGTTAAAATTTTTAAGGAGTAACCTAGTTGTTGTCTTTAGTTATTATTGTTACCAAAGAAAGAATAGAAATCTACATTCTCTTAAATGTATTATTTCTATATTTGATTAGTAAATCTGAAGGTTGAGAAAAAAAAAAAGAGAAAATCTTCTAGCAATAAAATATTTACATCTATCAAACATGTTCATGTATCCCATCCTAGTTAAATTAATAGAAGAGAGTTTATTTAGAATGCATTTCTACTTATATGTTAATGTTCATTCTTTACTAATGCTATTATGTTTCCAAATCAATTAGTTGAAATAAAAATAAAAGATTATATATATATATATA
>MU228406.1:20791-77865 GCA_018584345.1 Thuja plicata
TATATATATATATATATATTCAGGAGATGTCTTTGCAATGATTGCTAAGTGTGGAAATGCAGAGAGGTAGTTCGTTATTATTTACTGTGTTGTACTAAAATGAGGATGAAGTTACTTGAACCTTAAGAAATTGATGGAATGTTGTTCCCCATAGGTTTGTATGCTTTTACATCAATATATTGAACTTAATTTGTAAATTTTTAATTTTAACCTTTTACAAATTTCATACTTAGTTTGTTTAAATTTATATTGTTAAAATTTGTGACCTGTAGGTTCAGTTGTTTTAGAGGGAACATATTTCAAGAAAATCAAAGTAATTTAGCATGGTATTCACTTTGTTGATTACCAACCAAACAATAAGGTCTTTCAATATAGTCACCTAGTAGTTGCGACCTCCATTTTTCTCTGTACAGTTAAATCTCAATGTGGACATCATAAGTGGAGACTAGATAGTGAGGATCATTAGAGAATATTACATGTTCTCCACGAACTATCTCAACCACTTGAGTTTGTCTAAAAAGTATAATATGTATGTACCTATTTCATGTGCTAAGACATACTTGATATTTGTGGATTATATTGACTATGTAATTTGTTGATATATTTAAACATATGATGTACTATAATTTCTTGATATATTGAAACATATGATGGACTATAATTTGTTGATACATGTATGTTTTTTTATGTATGCTTTGATTGTTCAATGATTTTTATAGGTTTCTTAAATTAGTTAAAGATCCCCTTAAGACATTAGTTTGAACACTAAAACATGATGAAATTAGTTCTAGAATGAGTTAGAATACTTATTGTCCATTAGTTACATGTATTAACTTGTTATTTTTTATGATATTAATTCTAGATCCCCTTAAGACATTGGTTAGATTACTAATGACATTTTTTAGATTACTTAAATGTATGCTTTGATTGGTCTACGATTTTTATAGAGTTCTTAAATTAGTTCAAGATCCCCTTAAGACATTAGTTTGAACACTAAAAAATGATGAAATTAGTTCTAGAATGATTTAGAATACTTATTGTCCATTAGTTACATGTATTAACTTGTTATTTTTTATGATATTAATTCTAGATCCCCTTAAGACACCCCCTTAAGACATTTGTTAGATTACTAATGAAATTTTTTAGATTACTTAAATGTATGCTTTGATTGGTCAATGATTTTTATAGAGTTCTTAAATTAGTTCAAGATCCCTTTAAGACATTAGTTTGAACACTAAAACATGATGAAATTAGTTCTAGAATGAGTTAGAATAAGTTTATTTTCCATTAGTTACATGTATTAACTTGTTATTTTTTATGATATTAATTCTAGATCCCCTTAAGACATACCCTTAAGAAAATTGCTATATTACTAATGACGTTTGTTAGATTACTTAAATGTATGCTTTGATTGTTCAATGATTTTTATAGATTTCTTATATTAGTTAAAGATCCCCTTAAGAGATTAGTTGAACACTAAAACATGATGAAATTAGTTAGATTACTTATGACATGTGTTAGTTCTAAAATGAGTTAGAATAATTATTGTTTAATCAAATCATATCATTTAATCAAATGAAACCATCTAATCCAATGAAACCATCTAATCAAATCATAACATCTAATCAAATGAAACCATCTAATCAAATCAGATAATTAGCTAATAAATATATGTCTCAAATTATAAACTCAAAATATCAAATCCAATGAAACCATCTAATCAAATTAGCTAATCAGCTAATAAATATGTCTTGAATCATAAACTAAAAATATCAAACATATAATAATGACATATATAATGAGTTTCAAATCAAAGATCTATGCAACATGTCATAAACTAGAGAGTCATCCAGGTGCATGCAAACAAAGTGACCCTCTAACCAACTTCCATGACCATCCTCTGGTTGTGAAGCAACACCTGATCCCTGTGAATATAAATTTATGTATATATAATAATATTAATGTCAAATAATTGAAACATTATAAATGCATGTTTAAACTTACATATATTTAAAACTTACCTAACCACTAGTAGGTGTCACATCTACTGAATCTCTCCTATGAAAATTATCTGAGCCAACACTAAAGGTAATGTGCTCTGCCCAAGTGTCATGAGCATCCTCTGGTTGTGAAGTAGCAAATGACTCCTACAAATTTAGTACACTATAGTTCATAATATATATACATGTACATAGTAATATATTATCTAAAGTACAAGTACATACACATGCATGCTTAAACCTATGTTGTCTATTTAAAAATTACCTGACCGCAAGTTGGTGTCATATGAAGAAGCTTTGAGCCCACACTAGAGGTAATGTGCTCTGCTAACTATGCCTACAAAATATTATACATTAAACAAAAACTAGTACACACATCTACAATCAATTGTTCACTAAAATTCCTGGAAAGAAGAAAAGAAAAATTTATATATCTGGGTCTCAGGACCAAGAAGATCATTAGCCCGCTCCACCATCATATCATAAATTGAAACAAAATCACCCACACCACCTCCAGTCTTGAACATCTCTAGCAATATAGAGTGTAGGGGTGTGTGTAGCTGGGAAGGGAGTCTTGTAGAGCTTGAACCACCAAGATGAAAGAACAACTACATAAATGATCCAACATCGCTGCCAGAGTCCACCTAACTCAACCTACTCAACTGCTCATCAAATATGGCTAGGACCTTAGCTATGATGTGTACAACTCCAACCTGTATACCTGGCTCTATAGTTGTAGACTGATCTGTGGGTGCAGAGTGCTCTATAGAGTGCTATGATTTATCATGTGCCTGAATAGATGGTCTAGAGTGCTCAATAGAGTGTTGTTCCTGACTAGATGGTGTAGAGCACTCTGTAGAGTGTTGTGCCTAACTAGATGGTGTGTCATGTGTCGGTGTAACTACATGAACCCGTGCAAGTATGATGACATCTCAAACTGAATGTGATGGGATCCTCTACATGTCTGCAATATAAGAATATGATGGCAAGAGATCCTCCAAAAAGTAAAGTGCCACATCCAAATGACTATGATGGATGGAAATCACTCGTATCTAGCCAGGTGGATGAAGACCAAAAGATCTATATGCCTCATCACTAAACCGTACAACAGTACTAGATGAAGCCTTAGTAGATGATCTTCCTTGACTCAGTCTAGTCAAAATATATCTGCCCACTATATTCGAAGTGATGGAGGTCGTTGCATATGCAATATCCTCTATACTATCCACTACTCCCCTCTGGGAAGCAATACCCACTCTATCTGCAATAACATCCATCGTCGGTGCCACTGTCAGAGTCTTGTGCCCAACTAGATCTCTATGAGTATGTACAACTTGATCAGCCCTATGATTCAGATCACAGTTAGCAACTCTTCCGCACCCCTAACCATAATATCAAGGTAGATCTAAATAGTTGACCCTAAGTCCCAAACAGAACTCAGCGTACAACTGATGTGCAAAATATAATGGAATTTGGTCATTATTAGGATAGCAACCATGTATTGCAAGAAAATTAGGGTATATCATGCATGTAATCTAAGGAATGCTACACTGTGTAACCTGATATGCCCTAACCTTGGCCTTCCCATAAAAAAATGGGAAGACCTATCATTTGATGATTTCCTTGGGGACACGGTTATGGATCGTCTCCAAGGAAACATCACCCAATACCTCAGTTCTCAACTCTCAAAAAATAATATCTACAGCCTGCAGCGTGAAAGAAGAATGGGATCTCAATCTAGTAGTTATGTCCTCAAAAATCCTCAATATAGTGACACAAATATCTCTATATAAGCCATTTGGCTTAGATGTGTGGATGTTCTCTCTAAGTTTATCCATCTCTATCTGAGCTATCTAAAAAATAATCACCAGATCAGGAGTACAAGGTGCATCTTAAGTTGGTACATCATGGGCAGGTACATCATGAGTGGCCATCTAGAAGTAACATGTACATGAAAGCTAAGTGCTAACAATTAAGTACTTGATTAAATGTAAAATGGAAACAAATATAGATGAATATATAAAATTATAGTTCTTAAGGGGTTCTATTAGATCTTAAGGGTCCTATTACCTGTCTTAAGGGTCCTTGGATCTACTAAGGGGTATTATTAGGTTTAAAGGTTCCTTGGATGTACTAATTGGTATTAATAGGTCTAAAGGGTCCTTGGATCTACTAGTAGATATTAAGTCCAATCTTATTAGGTTTGAAGGGGTCCTATTAGGTCTTAAGTGGTCTTATTCTAAGTCTTAAAGATCCCAAGAGTTCTTAAAGAGTTTCATGTCACAATAGATGTTCTATTAGGTCTTAAGGGTCCTTGGATGTACTAAGGGGTATTAATAGGTCATATTAGGTCTAGTAAGTGGTTTTATTAAACCTCTTAAGGGGTCCTATTAGGTCTTAAGGATCCTATTAGGTCTTTATGTCTATTAGGTCCTATTAGGTCTTAAGGGGTCCTATTAGGTCTTCAAGTTTATTAGGTCCTATTAGGTCTTTAGGGTCATGTTAGGGTTTCATGTTAGGGTTCAATGTGGTTAAGGTTTCATGTTAGGGAACTAATGTTAGAGTTTATGTTGATTTATGTTTCATTTTCATGTTAGCATTATTTCATTAGAGTTTTGAATGTTAGGGTTCAATATGGTTAGGGTTTCATGTTAGGGTTCAATATGGTTATTATTTCATGTTAGGGTTTATGTTAGAGTTTATGTTGATTTATGTTTCAATTTCATGTTAGGGTTCAAGAGGTTGGTTTTATATTAGGTTTTCACATGTTAGGACCTACAGTGTTATGCTTAATACATGAACATTGTTTAATACTAATATTTTCTAATGTCTTGTAGTTCATTTTACTAATGTTTTGTAACATTTTCCTAAGGTTTTCTTAGGGCTCATGTTAGGGTTAAATATGGTTGGGGTTTCATGTTAGGGTTAAATATGGTTAAGGTTTCATGTTAGGGTTTCATATGGTTAAGGTTTCATGTTAGTGTTTCATATGGTTAATGTTTCATGTTAGGGTTCAATACATGGTTAAGGTTTCATGTTAGGGTTTCATGTAACCTGGTTCAATATGGTGAAGATTTCATGTTAGGGTTAATGTTAGAGTTTATGTTGATTTGTATTTCAGTTTCATGTTAGGACCTTGATTTGTTAGAGTTTCATGTTAGGGTTTCATATGGTTAGGGTTTCATGTTAGGGTTTTATATATTTAAGGTTTCATGCTAGGGTTCAATATGGTTAAGGTTTTATGTTAGGGTTTCATGTAACCTAGTTTAATATGGTTAAGGTTTCATGTTAGGGTTAATGTTAGAGTTTACATGTTGATTTATGTTTCAGTTTCATATCGAGGGTTAATTTGTTAGAGTTTCATGTTAGGGTTCAATATGGTTAAGGTTTCATGTTAGGGTTTAATATGGTTAGGGTTTCATGTTAGGGTTTAATATGGTTAAGGGTTATATTAGATCTTAAGGGTCCTAGGTATAGATTAAAGAGTTCTAATAGGTCATCTTAGGTGTCTTAAAGGGTCCTACTTGGGTTCTTAAAAAGGTTTAAATGTCAATGTAGGGGTCCTAAAGGGTCCTAAGGTGTACTACTTGGGTCCTTTAAGTGTCTTAAAGTCTACTAGGACATGTACTAAGGCATGTAATATTTTAACATCTAACTCTACATGAATAACATATATACATACATAACTCTAAAACATATACATATACATAATTTAGAGGGATAGATAGATTCCTAATATATTTACTAACTTTAAAATAAATTTAGAAACAAATATTTTTAATTTCTAACATTCTACTATGGTTTTCTATCATTTTCTAACATACTAAGTTACAATTTTTTATAACATTTGCTAACATTTTAATTACGGTTTTCTAATTATAACTAAGTAATAATTTTATAATATTTTCTAATGTTTACTAAGTTATAATTTTCTAATATTTTATAATGTATACTAAGGTACAATTTTCTAATTTATACTAAGTTAAATTTTCTAATATTTTCTAATGTATACTAAGTTAAAATTTGATAATATTTTCTAATGTATACTAAACTTTACAATTTTCTAATATATACTAAGTTATGTAATTCTGGAAATAGACGTAGGAATTCAAACAACATTAGATGGCAAATTCTCAATTTCCAAAAGGGTGACAAGGAGATCTAAAGGATCTCCTTGTCAAAAATGAAGATCGTGTCATGGAATGTCAGAGGCATAAATGACTTTGAAAAAAGAGGCCAAATCAAGCAAGAGTTGGACTCATTGGGAGTAGAGATCATACTACTGCAAGAAACCATGCTATCTCAAGAAAATTTTAATAAAACAATTAGAAAATGGGTTAAATGGAAGTCCACCCACGTGCAAGGTAATAGATCCTCTGAGGGTTTAGCCATGTTATGGGACCCTAAAGTGGTGCAGGGTCAGATCATAGATCAAAATGATCACTCTTAAATTTTGAATATCAAGATTTTTGACTTAACATTCACTTTGATCAATGTTTACGGTCCCACAACAACTAATGATAAATAGAGACTATGGTTATGGCTGAAACTGACAAACAGTATTCAAGCACAAGAAAACCAACACAACATCATGGGGGTGATTTCAATGCTATACTTAAAGAGTCTAAAAAAAGTGGTGCCATTTCCCCAACATCAAAACTATTCTAGATTTCTCACAGTTTGTGGATGACAACAACTTGTTGGACATTGAATCAGCCCATGGGTCATTCAAATGGACCAATAAAAGAGCTCATTTATCCCATATTGATGAAACACTAGATAGGTTCTTAATCTCCTAGGAGTGGAACTTAATAGATTATACCTTCCAATCAGGTGTTTTGGCTAGGCCAGGATCGAATCATTTCCCAATATTGTTAAACTTCCAAGCTACCCCAGCCAAGCAGGGTAGTAAGCATCAACCTACTTTCAAATTTGAGAAAATGTGGCTTCATCATCCAGATTTCTTTCTTCTAGTACAACAATGGTGGATAAGTGCTCCTAGATGTGAAGGATCTAAAATGCATCAATTTGCAACCAAACTGAAACACATCAAAAAATGGAATGTAGTAACATTCAAAAACATATTTAAAGAAAAAAAAATTGTACATCAACAACTGGAACAAATTCTTGATATATCCATCAATCAAGGTATGGACAAAGATACTTTTGAGAAACAGAAATTACTCCAACAAGAATGGGAAGAAATTTGTAATCAAGAAGAGGTATATTGGCACCAAAAATCACAAGAATTATGGCTAAAAGAGGGGGACAAAAACACAAAATACTTCCATACTTCAGCTCACCAAAAAAGAGCAGAAAACAAATTTTTTTCCATTAACAAAGAAGATGATGGAACGGTCATTTCAAATGCACAAGGGATACAACAAGAAGGCATCAGGTTCTTTGAAAACATACTTGCTCCAACAAACATTCCAATACCGGCCGATCAGCAACTCCAAGACCTACTCCAGGGCATTTCAACAATTATAATGGAGGCTGATAACATAGCACTAATGACACCCTTTACAATGTCAGAAATTAGAAAAGTAGTTCTCTCTCTGCCACCAGACAAGTATCCTGGACAAGATGGATTTACAGCCTTATTCTACCAAATGTTTTCATACTTGATTGGTTGGGACTTCCTTGGAGTGATAGAAGAATCAAGGAAACATAGAGCAATGTTAAAATATTTCAATACTACAAACATTGCCATCATCCCAAAGATCAAAGTCCCCAAGAATTTCTCTAATTTCAGACCAATCTCACTATGTAATACAATATACAAAATCATCACAAAGGGAATCTACTCGAGATTGCATCACCTGATCCCAAAATTAGTTTCCAAGGAGCAAGGTGGCTTCGTTCCTAGTAGAGACACTATGGAGGGTGAATTGGTAGCACATGAGGTCCTACATTCAATAAATTCTAGCAAGTCTCCAAAATTTGTAATCAAGTTAGACTTGATGAAAGCATAGGACAAAGTAAGCTAGGCTTTCCTCTTCAAAGTCTTAAAAAAAATTGGATTTTCCGATTGCTGGTGTAAATGGGTGAAAGATTGCATATATGGGGCTTGGTTCTTAGTGATAATTAATGTGGATCTAGAAGGTTTCTTTCCTTCCATGCAAGGAATCCATCAAGGTTATCCCCTATCCCCGGTTCTTTTCATACTAATGGTAGAAGCCTTCAGCAGATATATAAATGTTAAACATGAACTTGGTCAGTGGGAGGGAACAAGAATTGGGGATTCTAAGTTAGCAGTAAGTCACTCTTTATTTTTGGATGACATGCTTCTATTTCATGCCTCTAATATCAAGGAAGAAAAAAATATCAAACATGTGCTAGATTTGTATACTACAGTCTTAGGGCAGAAAATTAGTGTTCAAAAGTCCAAAATATACTTCTTTAACACTAACCAGATTATATCAAATAGAATAGAAAATGTCTTGGGGTTCTCAATTTACTTCCTTCCATCAGTGTACCTCAATATCCCTTTCTTCATGGGAGCAAATAAGAGTTCATATTGGTTGCCTATCATTGATAGAATCAAGTCGAGAATTGTGGCATGGAAAGCAAAATGGCTTTCGCTAGCAGGAAAAATTATTCTTATCAAAATAGTGTTGGCAACAATTCCTAATTACTACCTTTTAGCTCTAAAGGCACTCTCCTTGGTGATCCAAACAATTCAAAATCTTCTTTGAAAATTCATTTGGAAAGGAAATATGAATAGAGAGAAAAAATTCCTCTAGTATCCTTACAAGATATGGCACACGTAAAAGCTCTGGGTGGGGCTGGTATACATGACCTGAAAAACTACAACAAAACATTTGGGGGAAAACTAGTTTGGCATATGTACC
This sequence comes from Thuja plicata, assembly GCA_018584345.1. Lineage (NCBI taxonomy): Eukaryota > Viridiplantae > Streptophyta > Pinopsida > Cupressales > Cupressaceae > Thuja > Thuja plicata. The sequence continues at coordinate 29,646 of MU228406.1, forward strand.
TCAAGCCAGGTAACAAGTGGTGCCAAATAATGTATCACAAATATCTAGATAATCCTTGTCCTTCTAGAATACTCAATATTAGAGATCCTCCAAAGGGATCTACCATATGGGATTTTATGATGGCCTCACAGGATATTGTCACCAAATACATAACCTGGGAGGTGAACTTAGGGGAAAGAATTAAATTTTGGAGGGATTCTTGGAATGGTTCCCCCCCTTTTCAATCAGGTTCACAAGATGCATTGGTAGAAGTAGCGGAGTCATGCTGGGGTCTATATTTGATTGATTACATCTCGGCTGTATGTCTTTTCTCCATGATAATAATTTACAAAGATCCTAAAGATCTTCCAATCCCAACACTAGATAGAGCCAGGATAAAAAGTATCCTTCAAGATAGAGTAGCCTACTTGACTAGATAAGATGATAGATTATTGTGGGCTCTAGCTAAAGAAGGTTCTTTCAATATTAAAGATGGATATCGGATTATTCAACAGTAGCAAGCTAATAAAGTTCCTTGTCGAGCATTTTCTTTCTAGTGGAATCAGGTCATACTCCCTAAGGGTGGATGTTTTTCTTGGATAGAATTAAGGAAAAGAGCTCTAACTAGTGATCGTTTATTGAAATTCAATATCTCCCAACACTTTAAATGCTTACTCTACAATCTTGAATATGAAGATGTGGACCATCTCTTCCTAAAGTGTCCCTTTGCTCAAAAATGTTGGTTGCATATTCTTGAGAAAATTAACTACCTAACCCCTCTCCAAAACACCTTATGGGACCTTTTTCAAGTATGGCCAGAACTGTACTCACAGTCTCTCTTCTCTAGCTTGTGCATATGCGTCCTATCATTAGTCATTTGGGCCTTATGGTGGGAAAGAAATAAAAGGATTTTTCATCTAAACCCCTCCCCAATCAAGACAGTTTTGATTAATTTGGAAAAAATCCATAACTAAAGTAGTTAACGCAAGCCACAACAGAGTAAATTGTAATCCAATATTAACTAGTTGGGACAATTCCATCATACGAGAATGGAAGGACATACTAGTAACTATAGGTTGAGGGAAACATGATCAGATCAGACAAGCACAATGTTGGGTGGTCATTTGTTAGCTACCTCCGAAGCCAAATTTTGTTAAAATCAATTTCGATGGTGCATGGAGAGGTAATCCTGGACAGTCTAGGATAGGGGCATGCATAAGAGACTACAAGGGTGAAGTTTTGGCGATTAAGACTTCCCCAATACTAGCAAGAACCAATAACATTACAGAAGCCCATGCCCTCTTCTCTGCTCTTGTAATGGCAAAAAAATAGGATATGATAGCACACAGCTCAAAGGTGATTCCATGGTTATCATCAATGCATGCATTAAATAGGAGATCCACAATTATAAACTAAGATATATTCTTCACTAAATTTTGACATTACTAGACACATTTACGGACCTTTTAATTTACCATACCCTACGAGAAGGGAACATTATGGCTGACTATCTATCTAATTTAGGTTGCGATGGACTCATGTTAGAAGATTCAAACCCTCAGGAATTCATTTCTCACAATAGTGAATTAGAAAGATTGGTTCTACAAGATAGGTATCCAAAGAAAGAGACAAGATGATGATAATTTGATGTCTTTCTTTGGAATGAATGGAATGAGAAAATGTCATTCTACACAATCTATATTGAGGATTTCCATATCCAGCAACTACAGCTGGGATCAGAGCAACTAAAAGGTTAGTTTCAATTCCTAATGACACACAATTTGCAAGGAGATACGGATCCCAAACCTATCACTAGGCTTAAGTGAATAGCATATTGACATCAAATTTGTAGTGAGTGGATTAAGACAATGAAATCTTAAATAATATTCGGTGATGAGTGATAGATAAGATAATTACCATGAAATAGAGTGCATAATAATTTGTATAAATTCACATAAGGTGTGACAGTTTGCTAGGAGATACGCATAATACTTAGTATTAATTCACATAATGTGTGACAACATGCTAAGTAATATGGATTATCACTGCTTCACATGGATTAACAAAGTGCTAAGAGCTTTGCACATATGAAACAACTAATCAATAGTTAGCATATGAATCCCATGTGTTCCTTGGCCATGTGGTGTCTTAAAAATGGTTCTTGTGGATACATAAAAAATTTTGAGCTTGTAACCTCAAGATTTAAGGTACGAATGAATTAATGCAGGGGAAAGAGTAAGATCTTACATTAAGCTCGTGGTCATAAATTTCTATAATATTGATCCTCTATCATTGCATTCTGAGAATATTTACACCTACTAGAAAGAGCATAGAGTAGTTATCACCTACAACTTATCAGAATAGCATATTGTCCCAAGATCGCTAGATGGCATTATTTGCAGGGGAGCTCCCAAGTTGTGATGTATGTGGCCTCCTAAAAAATTAAATGCTACCAAGGAACTACATAATCTATCTACTCCCTGAATAAATAGAGGCTCATCTCCCAGCTCGGGTGGAGGATTATCTTCTCGATGAAATGTTTATATGTCATACGTTGGTGATTTGCAGAGCTATTCAACAGGTTGTTGGAGAGCACATCCTTGCTCCAAGCACAAAATAGGTTCTATTCCCATCACAAGTAGTATCAATTTTCCTTTCAAATGCTATGGACATGGTTCAATCTATAGAGTTACTATTGTTAATTGCTCACAAGGTTATAATTCCATGTTTTATCAATGATAACCATCTAATATTAGCAATTCACAAATATAACTTATGGTCTGGAAATGCCCTAGTAGGTGGGTTGTTTTCCCATCATCATTTTCTCTTGAAACATGAATGTAACCTAACATATGAAAGAATTAAGAAATCACTAAAAATGTAGAGCTCTTGATTTGTCCAGAATACCTTGCAGGTTGTGGCTAGGGTTTTGGGTAAAGAGCAAGAATCAAATATCAAAAAGAACACTACCAAGGAACTCTATTTTCCCTTCCACTGTCCTGGATCTCAACCTACCACCAGATTTGGTAACACACCCAAATGCGGGTTTCTTAATACAGGGCATAATGCATAGGCAGAAAGCTAATGAGTTTGACGGATGGGTCCACAAAATTCATATCACTCCTCCTATTGGGTGGGGCAATGCAAGGAGAAATCAAGGAGCTATATAGTTTGTATACTATGACTTCATGAAAGAATAGTGTGATAAGATGTCATGAATTTTGACCCATAAAAAATGTTTTCTGAGCATTTTGATATAATCTGATGTAATTAGACTGTATTCAAAACTAAGTTGTCTCCTAGACTGTAGCCTCTAAAGAAATGGCAAAAATGCAGTGGCATGACCGAGTAGAGTCTTAGGGACATGATTTTGATATGTATTTTAGTGTGAATTTGGGTATTTGGCCTCATTCTACTTTTCTTTTATGGTTCTAGACTAGAGGCCATAGTGTAAATCTATAACTAGTATTGTAATAGGTGATGAAGCTAGGTTTTCTTGCTGATTCTTTCCCAATGGAAACTTTGAATTAGTTTATAATTAATAATATATATAGTGGTTAGTCCACTTTTGATTAAAAAAAAAAATTTATGTAATTCTCTAATATTTTCTAATGTATACTAAGTTACAATTTTCTAATGTATACTAGGTTACAATTTTATAATGTATACTAAGTTACAATTTCCTCATATTTTCTAATATTTTCTAACATTTTATAACATTCTACTATTATTTTATAACATACTATTATAATTTTCTAACATATTCTAAAATTCAACTATCATTTTCTAACATTTCTACAAACTAAATATTATTTAAAATAAATAATCAACTAAAATAAATATAAAACATACAATTTACAATAAAAAATGACAAAAATGTGTGCACTTGATACTACTAACAATCACAAGATGTTGAAGAAGCTCAGGAGGTTCTGACGTCGTATTGGTCATCACTGATTCGCTCTAAGCCTCAGTTCCACAAAATCTCAAAGAGTAAATAATAAAAATGAAATGGGTAGTTAGAAATTTATACAAATTCTGGAAAAAAATGGCTTCACATGAAGTGGGGCTTCACATGAAGTAACCTATGTAGGGTACTTCTCATGAAGTGTAGGCTTTGCATGAAGTACCCCACACAGGGTACTTCGCATGAAGCCTATTACCCACTTTGCGCAAAGCCTCCAAAAATAATTTTCTTTTTGAAACTCTGAAATCCTTCATCCTAAAAAGTGGGACACACTATTGTGATGTCACCCTAATACAAGTGCTATCAATATATCAAAGAATCCTATGATGCACACTAAGACCAAGAATATTTCTATCAAGTATCATTATTACTTGAGAGAGCTAGTTCAAGACAAAGTAGTGAGATTAAAATATGTGAATACAAAGGAGAAGTTAATAGATATATTTACTAAAGCATTACCTAAGGATGCACATGAGTATTTGAGAGGTAAATTAGGTGTTATTCCCCTAGCTGTGGCTAACTAAGATCAAATGGAGTGATTGCATCAAATGTATTACCTAGAATATCTTACAATTTTATGCGAGGAGGCCACACTTTAGGAGTATCCTAAAGTTGTGAAAAGTAAAGCATGGTATTTTGACCAATCATAAGAAAGACAATAGAGGGAGTATCACTAGTACATTTGAGGCCAAATTCTGATGGCCATTTTTTGGATTTGCAACACCTGGTTGTCAAACTTTTGACATATGTATCTGTTGGCATTTTTGCATTGTAAATTTCAACGAAAGTGGTTACCATCAGTCTACCGACATCTAATTATATCAAAAACAAGCACATGAATACCAAATTTTTTATTGAATTTCTTAGGGTAGACCTATCCAAACTTTGAAAAACCCTCTATTTTTCTTGTCTAAAAGGACTGTCAAAACACCCATCAGAGATATAGCAAGCCTGTCGCAATTATTTTTCGCAAACCATTGCTTACTGAAACTTTATTTGTCAGATGAGCGATGGAATTATAGTGATTTTTTGATAGATAAACCCATCAGTGGTATACCATTCCTATCACACTTATATATCGAAAATGATTTTGTCCGACGGGATGTCCGATGGGATGTCCCGTCAGAGGTATAGAACAACTATGGAAAGTGTTTCCATATGTGTCAAAAAAGTGACGGATGTGCTCATTAAAGCTAACAAAGCTCAAGAGACCATCTATGATGGTATTTTTATTTGGTCCATATTATTTTTAGTAATATGGAATGAAGAAAGAGACCAACTATGATGGTCTCTTGATCTCTGTTATCTTTACTCATAGCCCATTATTCGAGTCCTAGGCCACCTGCTATAGATGGTGCTTCAAATGAAGAAAATATGAATATTAAATGTCAATTGTAATTTGAATTACATGACTTCTAACAATGTTGCAAAGATCTCTGCATTAGAAACCAGTCTCAAATGGTGTGCATCAAATAGAATAAGCAACCTTATCATCGAGGGAGACTTGTAGGTCATCATTAACAAAATTACAAAAATCATGTAGACTTGTAGATTGGATTTTGAAAATCTTGAATCACTTGAAAACATTCAGGGAATATCATCTCCAACATGTAACTGGGTGGCGAACCTCTCTGATCGACAAAAATGAGAATATGGGATTCGAGTACAGTGATCACATGGCGATGAAACTGTAGGAGATAATTGCAGAAGACATAAGGACGATCATGAATAAAGGCATAGGTTGATGCCAGAGAATGATTTTTCTGATTACTGGAAGTGGCTGAATATCCTATGAGATATTTATCATACACTTCCAAGCATAGATTAGATAGAGTTGAAGGCCACCATCACTCAAGATACAATTAGTTGTATCATATATAGTACCGAAGGAGATCAATCAGAAATGTCGATGTCAGAGGGAAGGGATGATTAGTCAGTGCACATGAGAGATATATGAATTAACCTATGAACAAGTACCTTGCAGAAGTCAGTTCAACCTTATCGCAAAATCTCATCGAAGAACTTGCAGTGTGGTCTATTTATATTCCCCTATTTTTGTGTTTCTTCATAAGACTATGGTGAATCATCTAGGTATAAGTTATTCTTGCAGCAAGGTGGAATCACTGTAGGAGACCCCAAAGGAGAAAATACAAAGAGTTTTTATCCAGGTGAATGAAAAGGAGCAACTGAGAATGGTGGCGGTGCTGGGAGGAGACTTTTGGTCTAGAAATCATGTTCATGATGGTGTGTTGGTGGCAGAGTTATTCCAACCGGTTGTTCAAATTTTTGGGCATCCTCTACATGTGCTCTTTCTAGCCCTTAGGCTTGTAGAAGAAGAAATATATATAGAGATTAGGACAGCAATGGATAGTCTTGGCACCCAGTTAACAAGTAATGGTATGTCAGGTTATTTTGCAATGGAGGCAGAAGGCAAGAAGACTTTGATGAAAAAGGCTTGGACAACCTTCAAAGAAGGTGTTAAGGAGTAAAATACATATAAGTTTGGAGCCTTTCTTCAAGCAAAAAAGAATCTCTTTCCAAAAGAGATAGGAGCTAGGCTGGTAGATCTTGTTTAGGGAATAATGTATTTATTCCATTGATCACAGTTCCTATTCTGCTAATTTAAACTATGTTTTTTGAACTCTTATTTCGGCTAGGGATTTTACTCATTTAGCTAGACATTACAAATGTTAAAATGTAGAATTTGAGTGGATTTTCAATGGTGAAGCCTTATTTTTTTTTTTGTATAATGTTTTAGTTTCACTACATTTTCACAGTTTTAGTAGGTTTTGCAGACCTTATGCTTAGATTAGTTTAAGTCATATCTTTGGTGGCTTTTGAACTTTACATAATGTATATCTTATTTATATATATAAATAAAACACTATTTAGAGAATCTAATTAAGAATAGTGATATGGAAAATCTAATTAAGCTTGATTATATGAATCCAATATCATAATTCTTGGATACAAATAATGCTTTGTATCAAACAATGAATCAGACATGATATGATCAACTATAGAATTAATGATTTCTGATCATATGACTAATTGTGCACCAAAACAAATTATGTTTCATGTAAACCCAATATTCCTCTCTCTGCATTATTTTCATCTTCAACATCATGTATATATAATATGTCAAACTGATAAACCAACTGTTCTGAAAAAAACTTGTCGCAACAATCTCTGAATTTTACTCATGTCTGATAGCTAAAAACAAAGCCAACTGATTCTCATTTTCCTTATTAAAGAAATCATTTTATCTATGTTTTGAAAATCAGAAAAATATTATGCTTTTGTTCCACAATTATCTTTGTGTTCCTTAATAATGTATTATCTCTATTTTAATCAGAAAACTATAACTTTGTAATCCATATTATATGTGTGGTCCTTTGTGTTCTTTGTTCATGAAATAACTCTTATTTTCAAGTCTAGGTTTACATGAAAAACACTAAAACAAACTTAAACACTTCAAGTTTAGACTTAACAAATGTGTTAAGAAAGACCACAAAATCAACTCAGTTCACAGGCCTCGGGTTTAGACATTTGAGGATCAGACACAACTCAAAGGTTTGATAAATGTTTAGAACAAATTCAATAACCCTCAACTAGGGTTTAAAGATAATGAATGTAACTATTTACATTTAAATTTAGACTTCACCCTTTATTCAAAATGATTAAGACAAACTCTTAATAGATGATTAAGGTAATAAATAATGATGCCAATGTTCCAAGAATACAACCCTAACTTGGGTTAGACAAACTTAGACAAAAACGCTTTCAATGCAAAAATACATGTGATCTAAACACAACCCAAATCAGAAAATAATTAAATTCTCAGTATAATGTAACTTTGTGATGCTCTCAAATGTGCCTTTTAATTTACTTTGCAATGATACCATTATGAACATATGAATGAAGATTCACGATGCAATTCTGATGAAAGTATTAAATTTATTCAAGACTTTGACCTTTTGATAACGATGTTGGTCCAAATGACCTTGTCAAAGATGTATTATGCATAAACTGATTGTCAAACCAAATTGTAAACTAAATCATTATTGAGTATCATGTATGTTGAACAAATAAATTTAACATCTTATCAACTGAATAGTATCATGTTTGTTGATAAAAAAAATATGCCATCTTACCAACTAAATATGAGATGTATGAAATGAATAGGATAAATAACTGAATGTGAAATGTCACATGTAGCCTTTTTATTCTTGTAGATATAATATATAGTGTAGGAATTTTAAGAAAGAAAAATTAAAGAAAAATAAAATGAAACATATGCAATAAGGATTATCCTTCTCTTCAGAAAAAACAAGTTGGATCTACTATCCTAGCCACCACTTGCCTTAGATTTGTTTCAATATAGGTAATTTCTAATCCGTGCAGATCATGTATATCCTGAATAGATAGAATGTCTTCTAATACATATCTATTGAAATGGTAAAGAACTAAAATTCAACATACTACAAACTATTAACACTGCATCTTATTAAAAACAAGGCCTCTTAAATTTGGGACCATGTAGCCTTTTTTTATTCTTGTAAATGTAATATACAGTGCAGGAATTTTAAGAATGGAAAATTAAAGAAAAACAAAATGTGACATATGCAATAAGGATGCACCTTCTCTTCATAAAAACAAGTTGGATCTATTGTCCTGGCCACCACTTGCCTTAGATTTGTTTCAATATCGGTAATTTCCTGGCCACCACAAGTCAGCATTGAGACCCTAATTATTTCTAGATGATGAAACACACCCAAATAATTTCTAATCCGTGATGACGAGGAAGGAGAAATGATTGTTAAAATACCTCTTGAAGGAGTTGGAGTAATTTAATTCCTTCCTAATTGTTTGGATGTGTTTTATCATTTAGAAAATAATAGAAGTCAGCATTGAGACCCTATATAAGGAACAACCTAATTATTGAGCTTCACTTTGTTTTGAGAATAGTTTTATATTCTATACTAAATAGGGAAAACCATGTGAAGATGGAAGCTCATTTGGCCCCACCCCCCCTAACATCACTTTAAATTCCCTGTTAACATCTAACATTCATTCATTATTTCATCCATTAATAAGATGTAACATTCATTAATTATCACATGATAACATTCGTTAACACATTATAATATTTATGAACATTCAATAGCACATAATTCAATTCATTGGCATATAAAAATCAGTCATTATCAATTAAGGTGCATAGATGACAATCATTTCTTTTTTTTTCTTTTGATTTTTATTTTTTAAGAAGTAATCGCTAAGAGGAGCATCGATATCAGCATGATCATCCTCCCTCTCATTAGATCTCAATGCACGCCTAGTTCTTTGTTGATGCAAAGGGGCGTCATATGAAATAACATATAAAAGGGTTAAATTAAAAATATTTTATTATAATTAAAAACATTAAAAACATTTTAAAGTATTTCATTACTTTAAAGGCCATAATCGTATAGCTCTTTACCTGATCTAGTCACATCATCAACATCGAGATTAGTTTGTCTGGCCTTAGCCTCAACCTCAACCTGCTCACTAACATCGACCTCTACACTCTCTACAGTTGCAATACAAATTATTACATTAATCCAAACACCAATTGCAATTAAATTTGTATTACTAAACCAACCAATTCAAGATGTTTACATGTATTAATAGTTACATATAAAAATTGAATAGAAAATGTATACCTCCATCACTTTGATGCACATCCTCATTTCCATCCTCACGCACAAGTTGTGTAGGGCTAGAATTGGCAGGCTACATTTCAATTTCATATGCATTCATGTTATCATTGTTTTCTTACTTAAAACAAATTTACTCACTTTATGTTGGAACTTAACATCAAATAAACTAATTGGTAAATAATTAAATTTGAAATATCATCTATTTAGATTACTTAGCATGATGGATCCATCAGTAGAACCTTGTGCACTTCTTTTTTTTTTTGCCACGAATTTATAGCCTTGTTCGAAGCCAATTCTCTTGTCCTCTTCTGTCAGACTTATATTGAACTCTGTGCCCTGCATTTTTTCTTGGTATCGTCAAATTTTATTTTATTGTTTAATCAAAACAAAAAAGATTGCAAATTATAAATAAATACTATAAAGATAAAATTATTATTTTTTAGTGTTAAAAGCCATCTATAGATTGTATTTTTCCTCATTTAATTTTGACAATATTAGCACTTACAACTCGTGCAACAAGTTTGGAATAACTGCCAGAGCCTAGCTTGTATTGCCCATGCTTTTGTAGTCTTGCCTTTGTTGCCTTTAATGGGTCAGAAAATCTATGAAGAGATTGAAATATGTTTGTTCATATAAATATGAAGAGTATTTAGTACACAATTACATTCTTAATAGTATCACATACCTTCTTTTGTGGTCTGGTGGTTTATTTCCTTTTTTTATTTCATTTTTCTCGTTCGCATCCAGAATAAGTTTTTTCCACTCAAAATCAGGAATGCAAGGGGGGCACTGGTACTTCAAGATTTTGGACAATGTACACCTGTATAGGTCCCTAATATACCTCAAACATATCCCATCATTCTGGAGGAGCTTACCCTTCTCTAATGCAGGAGGTCCAAATAAGTTTGTCATACTCTCTATGAGAGCATCCTTTAACTTCATATCTTGGTTTTTCCACCTTTTAAGAAAAAATAGTGTTAGATTCAAAAATGAAGTGAAATTAGTAATTACCTTTAATATAGTTTAAGCAATGGATTTAATGATAACTATCCCAGCAATGATATGAAATCAAAATAGTGGATTGGGGTTTTAGTTCGGATATGTTCCACCCTGTACAATGGTGGGCCCGAATATGTGCAAACACTCATCACTAAGTTTATCATAAAAAACATCTTTCCCTGCAAAATAATCATGGGATCATTAGTCGAAGGATATAATAGTATAAAATAAGAATACAATAGATGTAAGCTTCTCATATTGAGTGCAAGGTGTAATTAACATACGATATTATAGTAAAAGAAAGGTCCAATCATTAAAGTACCTAGAATTTTTTCTATTTCCAAGGGAACTCCTTCTTCGTTGCTCAAGAGAAATATGAAATCCTTCACCATTCCTGTACTAAGAATATGATTACATCCAGGAAATTCACCATCAAGTGATGCATCTCCTGTTGCATAAATTGGATCCATTACGAAATGCCCCTAAGAAAGAATACTTTGAGGGAAATAAACATATATATTTTTGACAGAGAAAATAATATCTATGTACGAGTAGGTGGTGCCATGGCATCTATGGCCATGCTACATGTTTTTCACATTGCAGGATGTAGTACATCTGAGCCTACCATTGTATGAGGCGGTGATAGTAAATGATCATTGATACCTACTAAAGAATAAGATTGTTAGAGAAGAATAAAAGCAGTGATTAGCATGTTCAATATTGTTAGAGAGTAAAAAAAAATAGTCCAACATGTGATCTACCTAAAGCAGTTGTAGTACCCTCATCATCACCGTGAGAATCAAAATTACGTGAAAAAAGTTGTAAAAGAAACACATCTGTTTATTTTTTAATGACATAAAAGACTAGTATAACATAAAACTATTATTGAACTTTTGCTATAATTAAAAATTATATTAAAACTTACTCTGTAATTTTGAGATAGGTGCATCAATTTAGTTTCCCACTTTTGTGACTCAGGAGTTGGAGGTAATATAGATGCCAATTGAGCCAGTCTTTTTCCAATATTTTGGAGGTATTTTTTAATTGTAGAGGCCAGGTCATCACAAATACTGAAATCAACATCTAGGTCCTCATCAAAGGACTCCTCTTGAGGACTATGGGTTCCTTTCCCTTTCTCTACTAACCACCTATCTGTGACAACAATATTAGTAACATTATTAGAATTAATCTGAAACAATGATGAAATGAATATAATAAAAAACACTATTTAATATTTTGGTTCTATCTAAGGTGTATTCCAATAACAAAGAGGTTTACCTACTGGGAAGAAGTGCATATAGGATCATCATTCTCCCCTCTACGTGGTTGCTCCATATTGTGGCCCTATGTTATTATTTAAAGTTAACCAATAATTAGAAAGGACTAGATCAATAAATTTCATTAGAATATGATGACGGAGATGAGGTGGATGGTGAGGAGACTCTCTAAATGTGGCTAGCAAAAAAACTTAATTATTTAATGGTACATAGTATGTACTTGCACCCCCATGATAGTGACATTTTTTGTATCTTTGCAATTCAAATTGTAATCAATAAGTAGCTCTTCCCCTGCACTTATTGATTTTATTGCACATACAAATACATGATTTCCCTCGCCTCAAATATGCAATTGGGTTGCTTAATAGTTGACAGAGGTTGCATGCTATTTATAAAACCTACAATATTCCCTGATGCTTTTGGCCTTCTGTCAATGTATATAGCCACTCTTTTACTTTGGTAATTGTCTTTTTGTTGAATATAATTTGCCAAGAGTGCATACCTATGCATACTTTTTTTATATTGAACAATTTGCATCCAACTTTTGTAATCGTAACAAGGTCCAACATACTCCATCAATTCAACAACTTTTTTGTAAGAGACATTTATGCCATCCATGAAAAATAGGTCCAAACCATGTATTCGCGATGGTGCAATGCGATATATGTTTCCTTTAACACTAAAATCAGTGTTTATTAAAGGAATTTCCTTGGGCACCCACTGTTTCTATAGATATTGGTACCTAGAGGGATCCTCGATGTCGCCTTTTCTCTCATCATCATAATAACATGACCCCCCATGAGAAAGGAAAAATTTCATGTGTTTATTGAATTTCCTTCTAGTCTTTTGACCTCTAGTTGATCTTCCTAATTCAGACATACTACATGACTCACTTTATTCTTCCATTCCTATATTTCCTTTGCTCAAGGAAGACACATCTTACAAATACCTAATTGCTGCTACCTACACTCCATCAAATGAGAGAGATAGCAAGTAATGCGAGATATTTTGTAAATTGTGAAAAACATTAATCTCTATAGGGTGTATTGACTTATACCTGTCGATCTATGAGACTATGTGGGATTCTCATGAAAGGGCTTCAGGTACCTACATATGTAATTCAATTATCTTAAGTTAGCTAAAAAATTCATGATACATATACTCAAAAACACATAGTAAGTACATTAAAAACCATAAGCATCCCATATGAATTAAACACATTAAAAGGTACATCATGAATTAATTAGATTAAGCATTGATCTTATAACTACAAAATTCAATCAAGAAATCAATATTAAATAGATTAAGTAGTGACCACGTAAGTATACATTTCATTCATGTCATTCATCTTCATCTTCATCCAACTCATCACCATGATCATCGTTGTTGTTGACATCATCACCACCACCGCCATTGTCATTGTCATCATCATCATCATCATCTTCTTCTTCTTCTTTAAGAAGAGTTGCGTCAGGAAAATCATCGACTAACTATTGTCCGTGATCATCATCTACATCATATTCTAGTTGTTTGCAATCTTCTTCTTCCATTGCATTATACCTCATCAGCCTTCCTTTTGGATCATGTCTAACAGCAAATGACCAACCTGATTTATGTGGAACCTCTCAGTAAAATACCTGCTCACATTGACTTGGAAGAACATAGGGCTCATCCCCAACTAGCTCAAACCACCTTGTATTAATCATTAGAAATCCATTCTCATGTTCAATAACAGTTCTATCATGATCATTTTGATTAAGTTGTAGCCTGTACCATTTGACAATGAAGAGAACTAATCTAAAGGAATTAAAGTCACACTCAAGTATATCATCCAAAATTCCATAGTATCAATTTTTAGACTCTCAAGAATGTAAGTCATTTCTAGATGAAATATTAGTCACCTGAAAGACTGCACTTATCCTAGAATCACAAGTTTTCTTTGTGTCATCCAAGTTTTTGATGTGAAATTTATGACCATTACAAAACATAGCCTTGTGGTGTTTTACCTACAAAAATATGTCAATCATGTGTAAATTATTGCATCGGTTGTTCATAAATGTACGGGTGATTAACAAATTTATATGTACCTGAAAATATCTTAAACCATGTGCTAAATCTATTTCCCTTTGCGTAACATTTGGATCTCTATTATGATGAGCTTCATTAACCAATGATGACAACTTTCCATGTTAATTTGTGACCTAAATGATGACTTCATTCAATCCATACTGTCATCCAATCTTGATTGTTTGTAATATACAAATGTATTGTATCCCACTCTCGAGCAATTGTACAAAAAATAAATAGATGACTTACAACCGATTAATTTTAAAGATTAAGAATTAATTAACAGCTACAATAACATCTTATAATTTATTACCTCTCACTTTCCTATTTCTACCTTTCCCCACCAAGTACTCCACTTCAAATTTTCTAATGGTGTTGAGATCCCAAATGTGATTTATATGGATCTTTGCTACAAGCTTAGAAAGATATTTAGTAACGTACACCATAGTTTGGTATACCATATATCCCTCCACCATAGAACCCTCAGGATGTGCTCTTTGCCAAACCAAAGCCTTCAAAAATTTTAGGTGCCTCTCAACCATCCACATTGACTGAGTGTGTATGGGACCACAAAATTCAATCTCCTCAACTTGGTGTATGAGGTAGTGTTCTTGTGCATTGGAAAAAGGTTGAAGGTAGACACTTTTGCATTTCACACATTAGATGAGGAATTCTTCTCTTCCAATATTTTATATCTATTTTATAGATTTCTTTAGATGACAACCACCTACAAGACATTCAAGACACAAAAATATATAAACATGAGACTTTACAATATATACAACAAATTGAACAGATACCATTTCTTACCTCAAAGTTATCTAGGAGAGATAGGGGTAGCACAACAATTATAAAAACAATCATGTCATTCTTTTCTCACATAATATAATGATAAGTACATGCAATTTACAAATATATCATAAATACAAAAGAACACGACTTACCTTGATAAAAGTATGTCAATCATGCATTTTCAACCCTGGCCCAAATTCACTTTTCTTTGATATGGTATTGCTTATGTTCACAACAAATTCTGTGAGAAATCAAATTTTTTGTATGACTTCTTTTATGGCATCACTTTGTTGCTCTGTTAATAACCAAGGAATGACACTTATATTAATCCATTCTCTATTTCTATTTGATCCAATGAAATTATTTATTACATGATTGGATTCATGAATGTCGCTACAAATTTTGACAATTTTTTATTTGTCACGCCTTCCATCCAATATCTTGCACAATATCTCCGTTACATTCTTTCCAATATGCATAGTATCAAATAAATGCATAATTTACAGCTACTCATAGTAGGGCAACCTACTAAATTGTCTAGGATAACTTTTTAGTTCCTTTGGAAGGTGCTCAGTAGTATTTCCTTGATGACATTCACGATCATCAATCACATAATCAACAAACAAAACACAATATAGATATACAAATTCCAAACATAAACTATTAGGTAGAACGGTAGTACCTTGATGATTAATTCTATTATATTCCAACTTCCATAGGCGAGGTGTCATTCTCTATGGATTAGATGTAATCTCTTCTTTCCCATTGAAAATATGTTTTTCGATAATTTGATAGTTATGATTTTTGTGAAGAAAGTGTCTATGCTCATCAAATACCTGCTTTCCTAAACTTTTTGAATGACAAGATTTCATCTTTGGACCACAAACTGGACATGCAAATTTTTTCTTTGTTTGAAGACCTACAAGATAATGATACAATTGGATTAAATATGTTAATTTTTATATTTATAATTATCATGTGCAACTTGAATTCACCATAACATACCAGAAAAATATGTTAGCCCTGGGGCATCATGTATTGTCCATACAAGTATTGTATGGAATTGAAATTGTCTGTGTCTTATCGGTCTAGATATTTCATACATAGTGAAACCATTCCATAACTCCACCAACTTATTGATAAGAGGCTCAATATATACATTCATATCTTTAACTTGGTATTTACCTAGTTGAATGAACAACAACATTACATAATTATTATGACCATTTTACTACAAGATTTATAATTACATGCAGATAACTATTAAATGATAAAATACCTGGAACAATCATTGCCAACATAATGTTCTCCCTCTTTATTGACATCCATGGAGGAATGTTATTGTTGATGACAAAAATAGGCCAAACTGAGTAAATAGATCTTAGCTCTCCAAATGGATTGACATCATCCGCTGTCAATGAAAGCTTGAGATTTCAAGGCTCTCCAATAAAGTGCGGCCACTTTTCCTATATTTCCTTAAATTTAGAACCATCCATGGACATTTGAATAATGTCATTTAGACTCCTATTGTGTGCATGGTAATCCATAAATTGTGCCAAGCTACTACACCTAAAAAATATTTGCAAACGTGGTATAATGGGGATGTAACAAAGAACCTTGTGAGACACCTTTTTTTATTATTTGATTTGTTCAATATCTACTCATATGATATTTACGCTATTCTATTGCAAATTCATGTTCTTTATGATAAATAATATGATCATTATCACAAGCATCTATTGCTTGATACTCTATTCTAATATCTTTCATAGTGGCACATAACTCTCGGTATGAGTGAGGGAGAATATTCGATAGTGGTAACAAAAACTCACCTATCAATCTATAGAAAAAAAATATAATTTGTTAATATTAACAATATTTATGGTACATGTTTCACCCTTTAATTATCATAATGACATATATGACACACCTTAGCATATGTGACATTGTTATGTTGGATAAACCATTCATAACCTTCAAGTTCAACAACAACAATACAACAGAGAGAAGAGTTGTTTGGGAGCCTTTGTAAAGGGTCGTGGCTACCTTCTCAAGTAGAGGTATATCATAGATTACATCATCATCATTAGTTTCTCTAGTACCAAATGTGTTATGGATCAATGTATTAGTACCATCATCTTCAAATTTGTTATCTGGCGCATGATCGTCATCTTCCATGAGATCATAATCTTCATGAGATCATAATCTTCAGCTTCAATATTCATACCTCCATGATCCTCCACTTCCAAAGCCATATTCTCCATATTTGCACCTCCATGGTCCATATCACGTACTCCCCCGGGGAGGTCGACCTATATAAAAATGATGAGCACAAATAAACCATGATAATGATCTCATCATCAAGTGTATTTCATATATATATTAATTGTTAAATAAATATAATGAAAAATTACCAATTGATGATAATCAAACTGCCCTCCAATGTGACTATTATCCCTACAATGTCTCTTAGCTATTTTGATTAGCAATCTTCTAGTGTTTAAGACCTTACAAATATTGTAGGGACAATAACATTTTCCATCACCTTTTCTTTTCAACTTAGACCACAATCTATTGATTGTATCCCCATTACCTTCTTCACTTGGATTATCTGACATGATCATTCTTCACTTATATTATCTACTATCACTTGTAACAGAAAGGGATGCAAGGGTTACGGTGATAGAAAAGTATGTGTAAGTTAACATACTAGAAGGTATATTATATTTATGATATTGTAATACAAGCTTAAAATGGACACAAAATTAGGAGGATGATGACAATCATCTAAGAAATTAGATAGTATTGTATGTTGCTCAATGCATAATGTTGATGTTTAAGTATAGGTTGAAATTTTTTACTATAAATAAAATAGTCCATTTTAAATGCACTAGATCGGTTGGCTTGTCATTATGTGTGATCATCAAGATTAATAATTATGTAGATGGGTCATGGACATTAATAATATAAAATTCTTGTCTTTGTTCCACCTATTAGAATAAAAAATGGTACATAAACTCTAATTAAAAATGCATGGGGTCTAACCATACACAAATCACAAACAATGAAATAAGAAAGAGCCATAATACATATTAGTGATATAAAGAGAATGCTCATGATATTCACTACTATGTCAAAATTTATATCTCTCAACTCACCACCATCATCACCTCCATTCTTATTTGAATGCTACTCAAAGATATAAGCAATAGGAAAAATGAAAATAAATAGTTACAGTTCTTTTCTTCAAACTAATAAAATATTAAATTATAGAAAACACGTGAAAGAAAGTGAAAAAAAAATGGAAATTGGACCTAGATTTAAGTGGTATTTGAGGTAACCATATCTTTTGACATATCCAATTTTCTCTCTCTTCATTTCTAACCAAAATTTCAATCAACAAATTAATGTGTCTCTTGTTTATGCACGTGATTTATTGAATGCATCTCTTTTTTATGCACTTAACTGACATAAATATTGCTAAGGTTGAAGCTTAGAAAATGCAAACAATTCCAGAATATGTCATTTATGTTTTTGAGACCAGGGATTTTACATGGTGACTTTGGGTGCATCTAAATTTCATGACATAATAAAAAGTGCCATATTCATAACTGGGGCAAGGGAAAACTAAAATCAAATACAAAAAAGTTACAATCCATAGCCTTACCTCAAATTAGGCTTTTTCTTAATCCATGTAGAATACAATAGAGCCCTAGAATTTATCACAGCATCACATTTTCACAAACATAACTTTGCAAACTACTAAATTTCTGATTGCACTAATAATTATTGATTTGAATTCTAATATCTTTCACATAGATTGGTTTAAATTTTAACTTCTTTACTGCAATGACTACCATGTTTTAGCGTACCCTGCCCATACATTGGATTACTGAAGCATACGAAAAAATTGTGGCATAATAATTTTTGAATGAGATGAAACAAAACTAATTTTTTCTATGTTTGCTTCAATCTAATAACAATAAAATAGAGAGGTTCAAAATTTTGTAATAGAAGTGATTATTGCATTTCAATAGGGCAGCCTAACAAAGAAAAATATCTATAATACTATATGATCCGGGGAAGACAATAAAAAACATGACCACATTACAGAATTGGAAATGCAAGAGTAAGCACATGACACACACAAGAAAAGGATCACTCATTGATTGCATGATAACCCGATTTTGAAGGGTCACTAATTGAGGGGACAGTCAAGGTCTAGATGATTGGGCCATTGGAGTACCCTATTTCCTTTGTATTAATCACTATTCAAATTGGATACATGGATTTCTTGTGAATTATTGACTGCTATGTATCCTACAACTGCATCTATAAATCTACATATACTTCTCTAGGGTATAAATCTGCATAAATCAAAATTGTTCTTTGTCCTATTTCCTTTTAACAATGTCTCAACTATGAATGATACAATACATTTGATGCACTAAGCTATCAATACAAATGGAGCTTAGCTAGAAGCTCACGGGCTATTCATTTGATAACCACAGTCAACATTTCAAAAAAAATGATATCCTTAAGCACAAGCACCAATAACATCAAATAATGGATTTAAAGAACAGACTAGGGCATGACACCGATAGAATGCGGTCATTTCAGTGAGCATCTCAAAAATATACAATGACATCATTAAACGTGCTAGTAATATCAACAAACGTGAATTAAAAAATTTCAAAATAGTGAATCAATATCCTTGAGCACGAGCACCAATAACAACAAATAATAGATACAAAGCACAGCCTAGGGAATGACACCAGTAGAATGCGGTCATTTCAGAGACCATTCATGATAAAATAAAATGCAATGCCATGAAGATGAAGAAATCACATACCTTCTCAAATAAGATAAAGTTTTCACCCATGCATTTTATCCCACTCCATTTTGCTGCAATCAAAATAAAATGCAATGCAATGAAGATGAAACTTTCACCCGCGCATTTTCTCCCACTCCTTTTCGCTGTAATTGAAATAAAAATGATTTGGGTGTTTCACTTTTTATTTTCATCTATACCCCAAAACTATCGGAATCTTGATGGTCTATTTAAAACCCATCAGAATACTGACAACATCGCGGCCTATTACAAAAAACACAAAAATTCATTAAAATAAATTATCCATCGGAAGTTTCTGTTGAAATTTGGCCGCAAATGTAGTAGTGTATATAATTCTTAAACCTGACAGAGAGATATCAACAAGGTGAAGATGAATGACTTTGGAATTGTTGTTATAGATGGAGATAAGACAATGAGGGAGATAAGACTATAAGACTAATAGGAAGATAAGCTAAGTTATAAAGAGATAAATGTATCTAAGAGGGAGTTGATATTTTCATTGGAAGAGAATCAAAATTAATCTATGGACATTAATGCAAATTTGTTAAAAGAACATAATTTTTTGATTGTATGGTAACTATGCATGTGGTGTTTTCCATCAATGCCAGAGAGGGAGATTGTTGGAAGCTATAATTCAAATAATTATTATATTATCATTGATGTAAAACCTTAACTCGTAAAATAGTTGCTATCTAGTAAGGTGCCATATCATTTGATTTATGAAGAAGATTTTAAAAGAGGAGATAAAATGAAGACCTATTGAAATGGTGGACTTATGTGAAACTACAATGGGTACTTTATTACTTGGAACAATGATAAGATAATGCATTGTTTATTATTAACACCAAGTGAGGAATGGAAGACTAAAAGCTTAGTCTTGACCAAGAAAAAGAGTAGAAGATTAAGGAACTTATGTTTAAGATAAGTGATGCAAGTCTCAACTGTACGCTAGTACATGCCAAGTTATATATTCTCGACCAAGCATCAGTATTTATCGTGTTATCGAGTGCTGACTGAGTGGAAGAACACAGTGATGAACAAGTGTCAATATTTTATAGATTATGAAAGAATTGGGATCCCAGCCAACACAGCTAAATTCTTGGGATATGTAAAGCACGTGCAAGATAAGGATGAATGTCATGGAGAATTTAATAAGCACTTAAGATATAGAATTTAATGAGCACTTAAGATATGTGTAACAATTTCTATGTATGGATTCAAGAACGAGTTTTGAGAAGTATCTAGAAAGTAGAAGGAGAATGAAATGTTGGAAGGATTTGTTGGATCTGTCCAAACCCTAAGATCTATAATGATGATTATGAAGAAAAAGATCAAGCTACCTAGTTAGAGAGGTGTAAGATTAACCTAGTTATAGGTTATGAGTATGGAGGTTGATTTGGTTAATTGGAAAATCTAAGAAGAAGGTAGAGAAGGATGAGAAGAGAAGTAAAGAACTGTGAAGTGGTGATTTCTTGACAAGTTTCTAAGTAGACCAAAGAGATAGAAATGATAATGGATGTTAGTCAGTGAACTAGCATTTCTGAGAAAGTGGATCTCTATTTTCAAAGTGAATTGTATGTTTTAGATCAAAACTAATATTACTTTCTAACCATTGTATCAGTTAAATTCCTTTAATCAAGTCATTTTGTAAATTATTTAATCAAGGTGACATTCTAATGGAATGATCTAAGTCTTCTAACAAGGATCACTTTTAATAGGGTGATTAAATCCTTTAACATGGTCACATCTAATAGTGTGTATTGTAACCTTTAATATGGTTGGATCCTCATAAAGCTCACTTTAGAAGAGTGAAAGATTGGTAACATGTTACTAGTGGTTTTTCCCAAATTAGGTTTCCACATTATATCCCAATGTCATACTTATGTTAATTTTATTTGATGTATTTATTGTTAAGAGCTTTATATTTTGCAAGTTGATTACTTTAGGACAATGGAATTCACTTTTATGTTACTTATCATATGCTATAGATATCTAGTGGATTGTTCAGTAGATCTGAGCTGGTTGAAGTGTTTAAAATTTCAATTGGTACATCTAGACCTGAGGATAACTGATTCACCCTCTCCCCCCTCTCAGTTATTCTAAATCATTCCAATAGTTCCAATCTCTTAGAAGTCTTTTATTCCTCTTGAACCCGTTATAAGGGTTAACTAAAAACAAATAGATTAAAAATATAATAAATGAGAATGAGACTAAGAGTAGTGGAAGGTTTCCTTTCTTTTATGCTACCAAGTTATCTTCCCTACCTCCATAGTACTCGGCCCTATAAATAGTTAACCATCTGTAGATATAAGTGATATATTAGGCTGATAGATGGATAAAGATTGGAACTATCTTATACATAGAAATATTTTTCATTCATTTATTTTATTTATAATTATCTTGAGAGTTCTTGTAATAATTTGCATCTAGCATTGGTACCATGTAAGAATTAGCTTTGATGAAATGAAATAATTTTCCTAAGGCAATATGCCAAGATCTAGAATCTCATTGAATAGCACAAGGGAAACAAAATGATATGATAAGAATAAGTTGTACTCTCACAAATATGATTTACTAAATATATAATAATGAATGAGCTAGCTGAACTCAACTGATGAATAAGTTGAATTCCATAGATTAGTACAATGTAGAAGTGCCTACTTATATAGGCAAGGAAATAAGAGACCATGATAAGGAGTTGAAATGATATCGCCCAAATGAGGAGGAATCACATGTACACAAAAGGTGGATCATCGTTCATTCTACAATAGAGTATGTGCAACAATTTGAGGAGGATAATGTCATGAGTGAACTAAAGGTGGATCTGACACATAAAGTGGAATGTGATAACAACTATCACAACCTTAAGTATAATTTCTTCTACATCATGTGCTAATAAAATGCAAACTCTTAAGTGTCTAATATGTGAACTGTTATGCAATGCATTATCCTAAGAAAGCTTTGAAGTAAAGTGTAATTAATTACACCAACACCCCCTTTAAGTGTAACTTGGGGGATTTCACTTAAACTCACAATGCATAAGGGAACGCAATACGAGTCTTGAATACTAGGTCATGTTAGGTACCCATGTACAATATAGAAGGGAAAATGCAATGTAGTGAAATCTCTCATAAAGAAGAGAAAGGGATAACACCTCATGGGACAAAGCTCCCCTCCAAAAGAGTGATGAAAACACACAAGGTACATGGATGGATGGACTCCTCAAGACCCGCTAGGATAGCATATATCATTTATACTGTTGGTTAATAGATTGTATTTTATAAAACATTTGACTCTTTTCCCCTAAAGCCTATCTAACAAACAACAGTTGAATGAACTGTGGCAGTTCCTTATCTGAATTTTCAAAGGTACAACTCCCTTAAATATAGATAAGCAATGAATGAATCTAATTTACTAAATAAATGTGTATGATTTTAACTAGAAAGTAGGAAAGGCTCTAAGAATTACCCATTACCATGGAATAATTATGACTACAAAACTGAAATATTCCCATTAAGCTTCTATTTATGTACAAAATCAATTCCCACCACTAATATCTCAAACAAAGATGAAAATACAATTCAGGTTTCAAATACTTAATAGATTTCTTCCACTTGCAACATCAATGAAATATATAAAAAGGTAAATAGCATCACAAAGAACACCATGAGTAATTGTACAAATAAAATTTCTACTTTAATAATCATTCATTCACTCCATATCATTCATTAAATGAATTTAGAAAAAGATAAAATCAATAATCTTAACAAAAGTTGCTCAAAATTTGACTCACTCAGTTATCAAAGTAACAAGAGAAATTTTGAAAACCATCTGTTGATCCCTTGCATTGTCTTTTATTTGAAAATATATAGTCCTTTAAAGTTCCTTACTAGAAAATCATTTCAAAAATTGTTACATCATTTTTTTTAAAATATGAAAAATTGAAGTTGGGACACTTGACAATTAAAACATAAAACAAAGACTAAAAATATAAAGAGCTAAAGACTTGTCATGGAAAATTTTCTTCTCCTTACTTTGCATGTGGCTATTAAGTTTCTTATTTCTCCTTGTACACTTGTAGTGCATTCACCATCCTTGTAATATCATCGCACTCATGAATGGTCATATTCATGTTTCTAATAACAAAATACGCCATTCCTTCTCTAATTTATTTATCTTTGAAAATGAATGTAAGATGATTATTCCCACACAATATAAATATAACATCGATCATATCCTATTTATTATACTCTTGTTAACATAATAGTTGAAGAGTAGTGATGGAATTAATTTTTTGCTGATATTTATTCTTTAGTTCACCAGCAGTGACAACTCTGGAGAATTATCATTTCGCAACACAACCAATATCCTTGAAGTTTTCAATCACCAATTTAATCATCTCTTTAGACTTCCTCAAAATCGTATTCAATTTTATGAAACTTTTATGGATACACTCACTTGTATCCCATACTGAACATCCATTTTTGAAGGGGTTCATCAGGTGACTACGTAAGGCCTAAGCTCATAGATATTGTGTCTTTCATACTCATCACATAATTTATTTTCTTCATATCCTTCTTATGTATTAATTCTTCCACCTTAGTCTTTTTTTCCTCCATTAGCTTTTTCATATCCTTTCTATTGTGGCCTTCTAGCCATTGAAAAATGTCTCTAAATATGCCATATTTTTCATTGCAACACATAAAAAGAGGAGAAAAAAGACTAAATTTAGAAAAAGAATTAAGTGAAACTAAAAGTTAAGACTGCTTACTGTAAATAAGTAAAATAAGAACACTCTTGACTATAATTACTCAATAGTCTTTTGCTGCGACATTTATCATGTACGAATGTTGCAATTCCTATCTCATGGTATTAACTACTAAAACCAGCAAAAACCTAATTTTTCTGATATGAAAGTAGAAAAATGGGGAATAAGAAAGTTGTAAAAACTATTTTGTCTCTATTAAATTGTTTTGCGGGACATTTCTGTGACTTTTATATTTGATGCTCATAGTTTAGTCCCCAAGAAATATAAAAGTAGAAGATTAAACAACCTGGATAACTTACCCATTGACTCTTGAGGTGTCCTTCTCATAGAAGAAAAATAGAATAAGTAATCTTGAGCGCTCACATTAGGATCAAATTGAATTAAAAATAGATTTTACAATTCAACCAATGATAAAATCAAATTGGATGGATGTATTACATACCATTGAAGTGCTACACCTTGAAATGTCATGAAAAATAGGTTTCATACAACATTTTCATGTTCAATTTTAAGAAAAAACATTAGATCCTTGCAAATCCTTACATGATTTATAGCATTTTTCCATTATGGGGGAAGAAAAAGGAAGCCTATTGTGTGCATGTAAAGGAATCTCATGGGTACCTCTTGGTATACACAAAGGACTACACATTGAAGCTAGGTATCTGCAAGATCTAACCTACTCAAGTGTGTATGCAACCAAGAAATATTTTGATTCAGACCCTCCTTCGAGTGCCACTTCTGTTGGCATGATGATGGAAGGTTTTCATACCACCAATTATCTGATTTTATAATCTATTCAAAGAATTAATTTCAATTCGTCTCACCTACTACCACTTCTATTGAGCGTTGTTTTTACACAAGTCAGTTGCTAGGAATTTGAGATCCAATTTCCTCTCTTGAAAGAATAAAAAAGTTATTCCCAAGGTTCTCCATGGTCATGGTACCACCACTTGGTTAGCTCAATTGAAGATAAATGTGAATGTTCACAAGGAGGCCTTTGCTGGTATATTTCAAACTTCGGGCTGCAAAACAAACTTTAGTACTCTTTTTGTATTTTCTAGATTTTCAAACACATATAAAAAGATTTGGTTATCAAGAATTGAGAAAATTCACTGAAAATCAAATCCTAACTGACATAAACCATTTCTAAACCTCCCTTGCAAATCAAATCGTAGAGAGATGGAAGCCCATATAATATGACTCACACTACTTTATGATTTTATATCCAATAGATGTAATTCTTTGGAGAAACTCTTATCAATATGCAAGATTTTGAAAATCATCAAATTGTGAAGCCATAACTTGCACACACACGCATGCACACACACGCGTGCGCGCACACACACACACACACACACACACACACAAGACAAATTTATCTTTAAAAAATAGAATTATGTTTCCCAATAATTTGTCACAAGAAGATTGATCAGCAACAACAAACTCCAATCTAATTAATCGTTGATCCACACACAATAAACACAGTTTGCTCTTTGAAAGAAATGAATAGGAAAACACAAATTCATCGATTTCCCACAGACAAAAGAAGAAATCACATCGTGAATGAAGCACCAATTGCATATATTTTAATTCATAAAAGATTTGACCCTAATTACATTGTTTTGATGCAATATATAATACCCTAATTTACAATAATTTGAACCCCAAAGCTAGGGTTCCATCTATGCTAAACAATGAAATAAATCTAGAAATAAAGCTTATTGAAACCAAACTACTGCTAAACTAACTACTAACAAGATTGCATGGATCCTTGATCCATTTAATTTATGTTTTCGCTAGAAATTATGGCCAAACTCACCTAAAAGAAGAGAAATATGGACTAGAGTTCCATCATTTCTAACTGGAGTATTCATTTTTATCTTTCATTTCTCATTTGAAGTCTTCATCTTAACTTCTCTATGCGTGGGAAACTAATGGACATCTTCCTGTTAAGAAAAAACAAACCTCATTCCACAGGCAATCTACTCAAAAACTCAATCCTTATGCCAATCTTCTTCACTTTAGGATGGCCCACAAATATAGACCCTGAACTTTGGTCCAAAAAAACCATAGGAAAAAAAAGCTAAGTACATAAATGAACTCCTCTTGGGCCCCCAAAAATTTTAGAATTTTGGAGGCCAGATGTCTAAAATTTTGGGCCTTAAGATATGGCTAGGTATGAAAAAATGACTGCAGTCCACCAAAAATGCTAAGTCCAAAATTAATTTCTTTTTGGAGTTTTGGACATCTCTAAAACTTCAAAACTCCAAAAATATTATGACTGAAAAATGGATAAGTCCAGAATGACTTGGTTTTTAGATTTTCAGGGTTGTGGACATCTCTAAAACACCAAAACTTGAAAATCTGAAAAATGCACCTCTAAAAATTTGCTAAGTCCCATAATGACTGAACCTTTGAACCTCTAAACTCTGAACCTCAAAACCTTAGAACCTCTAAACTCCAAACTTTTGAACCTTTGAAGCTCCAAACTCCGAACCTCCAAACCTTTGAACCTCTAAACTCTGAACTTTGAACCTCTAAAATCTAAACTTTGAACCTTTGAACTCTGAACCTTTGAACCTATGAACCATCAAAATTTAAAAATTTGAACCTTGGCACTCTAAAATCTGAACCTTTGAACCTCTAAAATCCAAAATCCTAACCTTTGAACCTCCAAACACCAAACTACTAACTTTGACCCTTTGAACCTCTAAAATATGAACTCTAAACCTTTGAACCTCCAAACTTCAAACTCTGGACCTTTGAACCTCCTAACTTAAAACTCTAAACCTTTGAACCTACAAACTTCAAACTCTGAACCTTTGAACCTCCGAAATATAAAAATATCTTTGAAACTTCTGTGACTTCAAAAAAAAAAGAATAACACCATAAAGTTGAACCTCCTCAATTAGCTTTTCTGAAACCTAAAAAGGCATGCTTCAAACTTCTAAACTTATTCAATGCCATCCATGATTTGCTTTGTATTTTCCTTGAATTGAAACATTTGTTGAAAATCATCTTTTGCATTCACTATATTGACAATTCCCATGAATTTTTGAATGATATTCTTGGTATAATATAAATTCTCCTTGTTCCCATCTTCATATAGCTTCAATTCAATCCCATCAAATATTTTTTTTAACTCATATGTTCATAACATGACACATTGAGATTCTTAGTTCTACAATCACAAAGGATGCCTTTTTAGCAATCTTTATTGAAAACAAGAAAATAAAATAGAACAACTAAGTCCACATGCAAGGAAATTAAATCTAACTTTAAAAAAAAGACAAAGAAAGCCCTAAACCTAACTAAAACCGATTAGAAATTGAAGAAAACCCCTTCACTGCACCTTTTGGACTAGCCTATACAAAACTAGCTCTTAAAAAAACAAAAAACATAAAAGAAGCCAAAAAGTAAAATATGGGGGGGGGGAATAAAACACCAAGGGTTAATTCAACCAACATCCAACTATCGAGAGAACATAGGCCCAAAAATCTGACTCACCAGTTGCCTAATGAAATAGACCAAATGATTGAAAGACCCAAAAAAGGGGGTCCCCATTAGGCCAAGAGGCCAAAATGAGGCATGTATTGTGGAACGACAAAAATGTTCAAGGTATAGGTTTCATTCCCCCTACTAATAGTGTTTAGACATCTATGTCTATTTTGACCAACATTCCTAGTGTGTGCACATATGCTCCACCTATCATAATAAATTCTATTCAAAATGTCAATCATGCACATGTTAGCATTCCTAATCCTATCATTCCTACTATTCCTTCAAAAGTGCCATGTTTTTGTTTACCTTTATCGATGTTTTCTTACAATAATGCTCCTTTTTCAGATTCAATAATTCCTTCCATTTCTCATTATTCTTCAAACATTTCAACTATATCTCCTACTGCCATTCTTTCTATTGATTTCACTATTAATAATTTGGATCAAACTATGGCTTCTTTGCAAAAAAAAATTGCTTCAATGACTCAATCCAAGTTCAACATTTGTACTTGTGAAATTTCTAGTCCTTCTTCTTTAGATACCAAGTGTACTATTATTTTGCAATATATAAAGACTCATCATCTTGAGACTTATAATGATAAATGTTATCCGTTGAAAAATGTCATATCCTTTCAAATATTGTGTAGTGATTTATCTCATGATTATATGTTCATGGATAAATTGTTTACCAGAACCTTTTGAGATAAAGCCTTGTAATGGTATTGTTCTTTGCCTCCTTATTCTATCAATTCATTCCGAAAACTTTGTAATGATTTCGTTAAAAATTTTCAAAACAACATTGGTCCTAAGATTTCTTTAACTAATTTAATGCATTGTAAACAACGAGTTAGAGAAAATGTGTATGATTTCATTGGTAGGTTTAATAATTTTCAAGTTCATATTTCTTATCCCATGTTTTATATTTATATGCACTGCATTTTCATTTCTAATTCACAAAAGCACATTATAGGTAAGATTCTGCTTTCATTTTTTTTACTCAATTATGTGTATTGCTTCATAATTATCAACTTCAAGTGAATCAGTTTGAGAGAACCACTACAATTTCTTGATTTGATAAGAGAGATGTCATATACAAAAATTTTAAGATAATTTATAAACCAAATAAATTCATTAACATCAATAATCCAACAAAAAAATTTAATGAGAAAGTGGTAGTAGC
This sequence comes from Thuja plicata, assembly GCA_018584345.1. Lineage (NCBI taxonomy): Eukaryota > Viridiplantae > Streptophyta > Pinopsida > Cupressales > Cupressaceae > Thuja > Thuja plicata. The sequence goes on from MU228406.1 coordinate 58,729, forward strand.
ATCCAAAGATGTGGCTCCTTTTTCATCTATTTTAGGAACTACTCATAATTTTACTCAAGTTTCTCAATCATTTCATAATGTGATGTTTAATTTTATTAATGTTAAACTGTTAAATCATCATCCTATTAAGCCAAGTTACACATCCAAACCTATACCAAAACAATTTGATCACAAAGATTTATGTCAATACCATCATCAACCTGCTAATGATACTGAAAAGTGTTTCCATTTTAAATCTCTTATCCAATACCTCATTGATTCTAATACTATATCTCTTAAGGGTGTTAATGATCAATGAAAAAAAAATTGTAGCACCTCCCAACAAAAACTTGCAAATTTATACTAAACCTTTTCAATCTCATTTAGTTATTACCATTGATTCTACTCAACCTTTTCCTTCTTCTTCCGCTCATGTTGTTGAGTAGGATTATAAGTGTAATGAAGCCAATAAAGTCGTCCACCTCATTAATGAACCAAACCTAAACCTAAAACTAAACTTGATCTTTGCATTACCTTTAACCCTAGGGAGATGAAAAAACAACTTCATAGTCCTCTTTATATTGTCAAACATATTAATGACCTTCATTCATGTGGTGTTCTTATTGATTCTTCTTGTGTCATGAATGTGCTAATTGACAAACATATTTTTAGTAGACAATTGCAACATGATTTTTTATGATAAATATGATGTTCTGATAGAAACTTGGAATGGTTTCCTTTCTCATTACCATGCTTCCATTTTATTTCTTGTTTAATTTGTTGGTTAAACTTTAGGTTTTCTTTTCTGTGATTCTAGCTCTTGATCAATTCAAGTCAAACTCGGTCTTCCCTAGCTTACCTCCAAGCAAGCTATAGCCTCTCCTATTCGTAAGTGTTTAAAATTTCCTTATAATTGACAAATCATGACTTTTGACAATATCCTCTATCACCCTTCACTACCTCATGAGTCTATTTACCTTTACTTTTTTGTACTTCTCTGCCTCAGCCAACTCAACCCCATAGAGATAATCTATTTCGATCATATCATAAATAAAAAAATCCAAAAGATTTGTGAGATTACAAAACCTAAGGATATTCATCTCCTTTCTTTGGACATGAAATCCTTCGTACACCTCCTACATGACCTATATACACTTAAGTTCAACCTCTTATATCTCATAAGTGTTATGGCAATGTTAACTTTCAACTTAGTATGATTCATTATGTTCTTCCTCCGAAAGAAGAAAAAGGTATGATTTTTATTCATCTTGAACCAAACACAATTTATAGTAAATCCAAGTGTAATCATTGTTCTCTTGACTTCTGCCATAAACATCATATGAGATCCCATCAAAATTATTCTAAAAATATTCCATCACCTATAACCCCTACTAATTCTTTGATTCCTGTAGTTAACTTAAAAAAGATGAAATTGAACAAACATGGAAATTATATTTATATCTTGTATTCTATTACCTTTAATTTGGATGTAGAATATACTCTTGATGATGATGCTTTTTATGTTCATAATGCAACCAACAAGGATATTTATGCTAGTGATTCTAATGATACATTTGAGATTATTGATGTTAATCATGATTTACCAACAATGTTTTCACAACAATTATCTCTTAATCCTTGTGAAAAGAACCAATCTTCATAGCATGGACCATATTTGGAACTAGATATTGTTCCATTTATTATTCTTGATGTTTCTCCTCTTATATATTTCTTACCTTACCTAAAAACTACATATCCCGATGGGGGGTAGGTGATATGCAAGACTAGCTCATCTTGTGTGGTGTATTTTGTGTGTTTTCTTATTTTAATATGCTTCCCCTATAATGTGATGTATGTTATATGTTTTGTTTAGATTTCTTTAAATGACCCTTGTTTCTCTGTAGGTGCATGGTGATAATGGAATCAAAATTTCATGACATAACTCTTTTTTTTTTTTTTTTAATCTCACTTCTTCTATATTTTGTTACATGTTATGTTCTCCATGTGCCACTATTCTTAAATGAGCCTTTTGTGCTATCTAGTTGGGGGTTATGAAAAATGGTAGCTACCTATTATTTTTTATCTCCATGACGTTGGCCCAAAAAGACTGTTCTTCATAATTCTCATGTGACAGCCTTCCATTGTAATTTTAGTTCTACTGACTTTGGGGGATAATTAGATTTCATTTTGATATAATATCTCATGTATTATCATATGATCATATTGACCCCATTGTTAGTAGATCCCTTTTGTTCTCTCTTTTTTCATGTTTTTATTTTCCTTGATTTGTCCTTTCTTCGGGGAATCTCCTAGGGTAAATGTTTCTTGTGGGTGCATGTATTCTCCATTAAATCCATTGCTCCCATTAAGGAATTTACAATCTCTTTAACTTGGGGGTATACTCTCTACTTAGTATTTCATATTTTTCACACATGTGCACAATATTTCAATGCAAACCCTCTTATATATGGTCAAGGAGACAATGTTTTCCTTGTGTTTATCTGTTCATCAGATCCCTTTATGGAGACAATTCTTTCCTTAAAGACTAATCTTCCTTTCTATATACATAAGGAGATAATGATGTCCTTAGGCCTTATCACTTTTCATTTTACCCCTTAATGGAGAAAATTATTTCCTTAAGGGTTGAGCTTTCCTTTTATTTATCTCTATGGATAAATTTATTTCCTTAGGAATGACCACCCTTATTGGATGACTGAATAGAGATAATTATTTCAATAAGGAGTGATTCTCTTTGATAGGTTGACTAACATAACAAAAATTGCTAGACCTTCAATGCCTTATTTTCAGCATTTTCCATTTGTGTGATCCCCTATAAGGAAATACTTTAATATGCTAGTGATAATGATTCTCTATCTCCTTTTCTTTCTCTTCCTTCTGTGTGATGCATGTCTTATCTTGGCTTTTATTTGATCAAGACTTGAGCCACTTGGGTGCTTTATATTTATTTGTCTCTTTAACCTTGATAATATTATTATTCATTGATCTAATTTACAATGATCATGTGATTTTATCACACTCTTGCTAAAGTAGGGGCTAAATGTACATTCCTAAAAATTTAGCACCCATAATTAGATGCTTTAGGACTTATTAGGCCTCATTTTGATTATTTAGAGGTCCAAATGTTTATTATATGTGACCCTAGAAAGATATATTTTCTCCTCTTGCTCCTATTCTATCTCCCTGAGATCTCATTTAAATTTGAGCTCATTCTCCATTGGAGATATTTCCCATGCTGACATGTCCCTGGGTTTTGGGGCCCAAACTTTCCCCCAAAGCTCGATGCTCAGGTGCTATTTTGAAATTTTCATTTGTGGTCATGTTGGATACAATTTGTATCCTAAAATGATGGAGTTACTATAATAACCCATTTATCATTCCTCATTTTGATATCCATTTATGATCTACAACTTTGGCAATCAATCTGTCAAGTTTAGAAGCAAGAAAGAGTAATTGCACTCAAGATTTGAAGGCAAGTATCCATGATCAAGATATTGAAGTCTCAAATCGTTCAAGATCATTCAAATCCAACTAAATATTCTCCATTTGATGCATTTTTCCCTCCCATGATGGACAAGTGGAGGAATTTCTAGATCAAGCTAGAATATCATTTCTTTCATCCATATTTTCTCTCCTCTTTGCAAGTCGTTATCAAGCATGTCTACATTCAATCTCTAGGAGTAACAATCATAGATCTGTAAATTTTTAAGGCTTCCTTGATTATATATCAAATTTAAAGGTTGAAAGTTTGGATTTAAAGCACATTCAAGAATGCTCATGGGTATGATTCATTTATATATCTCTCAATGAGGGCTTAGGAAAGGTGAATCTATTATTTTCCTTTGTATACACTTTCCTTTAAGAAAATTTCTTTCAATTCTAAGCTTGATTCCTAAACAGGAGTTTGACCATGGAAAAACCTTTTCTAAAACCCTTTTCCCATTTTTCTATGTTCAAGAACAAGATACAAAGCCATCACATCAGACCTAGGTAGGACAATTACAGTGGTAGGATTTGTGAAAATTTTAGCCAAAAAACCTAGGGACATGTCATGAAAGTCAACCTATCCCAGGAACATGTCACCAAACTCAATGTTTCTAGGCCACTTTGAGCTCACTTTTCTGTCACATATCAGTTTTGTCTTTTGGTTTATGTTTCAATCAGTTTGAGATCATTATCTGCCTATTATAATTTGTTTTTTAGTGTATTTTTAGTGACTTCTCTAAAAGATCAATTAAATTACTTAATTATTCTCATTTCATTCATTGCATTATGTATAGAACCTGACAAATATTGTTCCTAATTAGTGCTTTGATCACTTCTTGAGCCTATTGGGGGCATTCTTCCATCCTAATGTGCAATTAATAAAATGAGGAAGTAATTCATGTATAACATTTACCACTTACACCCGCATTAATTTTCCCATTGTACAAAAAAAAAAAAAACTAAAAGTATTGACTCATTCTTTTGGTGGATCTAGATGAGTTGATGGCATAGTTTGGGGACATTGATAGAAATTTGGAATTCCTACAATAGCTATAAGACATTCTACCTGCTCCATTAAAGGAATAGCTACGAGTGTATATAGAACAAGTGTGATTCTGGGTTGAAAGTGATAGTGAAGAGGAGAATGGAGAAATAGTGGTGATGATGATGTTAGAATCTAGAGAGGAATGAATAGAGAATGACACATATGATGTGGAGGATGTGGTCAAGGGTCTAGCCCACAAGCACTACAAAACTAACTACCCTATAAAGGATCATTCGGTGTATGCTAAGAAAAAGAAGAAGGCGATGAAAAATTAAGGGGTGGTAGGAGATTTGATGAGCCCTCTGGTCACATAGCTCTAAGGCCCCAAGGACATGAAGAGGAGGAGAATGAGCTAAATCTAGTGTAGTCATACTGTGTTAGGTTTTTTGGCAAAATGTTTGTGTTTAGTGTTTTTGTGTACAAAATACTGGTAGATGGGTGGGATAGATTATATAGAAGAAGGTGTATGGTGATGTATATGGCATGTAGAAATGGGTGCTCATAATAATAATTTTTATAATTAGCATAGGTTTAATGGTTAGTTTGTTTCAGGTGGACATGATACTACTGTAACTATTAAACAATCTACTCTCTTTTTTATATATAATAAAAAGGGTGTTGGCCCAACCCATATATTAACATACTAAAAAGAAATTGTTCCATCCTATTGGTTCAAACTATTCTTGGGAATTAATATTTCATCACTAATTTCCATTTAAGCCATACAAATGTTTTGGTGAAAGAGTTTCTCACATACATATACATGTGAAAGTATTACATAAAATAATTACACCTATATAACTTACATGTTCTCATAATAATGATAAATAATTACAATGATCATAACGATAATATAACAAATAGGGTTCATTTATATAACTTGACATTGTAAGTTAAAAAAAAATTCTACAATATTTCTAGATAATACTATCCTTAATAATAAAGTAGAGAATATAATGGACCAAATAACAAATGTGTACATTTCACCAAACAAAATATAATAGTTGTAGATTATATAAATGTCATAAGATTGATGGATGATTGCAAATTTAAATCAAATAGGTTTTCCTGAGCCTATAAAAAATATTGCAAGTCTACACATAAATTTCTTCAAAAATTTTGAACTTAGGAATATCAATTCTAGAAGATATTTATTTTTATATTTTCTTTTGATTCAAGAATTAAATACTTAATCTTTTTACACTTTATTTTTACATTAACAATTAGTAATAAGTTATTGATCTTCATAATCATTTAATCCACTTTGATTTTTTTGTTATTAAGGGAAAATAGGTTTTACGGGGACCCAAAACCCCCTTTACAAATAGATATTGTAAAGGATGTGGAACCCACCATTAACAAATAGGGGAACAAGATATAACATTATAGATCGACAATAACCAAATGCAGAGTAACACGATCCTAGAAAAAATGTCACATAAAGACCAAGCTAAAAAAAATCAAAGACAAAGGCCATCTGACTCCAAGAAAAAGGATTTCAAAAAATCCCTAAGCCATAATAACAACATAACCTAAGATAACATGGGTTTTAAAAAGGCTCCCATAACCTTTACTATTTCCATCAACCTGATAATATAATATATGCCCACGAGGAATCCTTAACCATGGAGGGTTTTGACAAGCTCCAATAACCTAAAGAATCAAGCAAGGGGTTTTGAAAGGCTCCGCCAACCTTTAGAAAAAAGACATTTTCTCCCAAAGATACCTTCAACAACATCACTACTCTCCACCTTGATACAAGACAACACCACCTTAATAGGAATTATACATGAAGGCAAACCAAGGAGAAAACACATCTTCTTAGCCACGTAGACCTCCACCTCAAAATAAATTCCTTCTACCTCAATATGAATTTCCTGCACCTTAATAGGAGTCATAGCCAAGGTAAAGAACACCAACAAAGTAGAAGGATCCTAGCCTAGCAGAAGGTGAGGAAAGGGAGTGAGTACATCAATTTTCAACCACTTAAATCACTCACGCCCTAATACCACCACATCTATTGCAACCAAAAACTAACCACCACCTGCACCATGAAGAGATGAGAAGGAAAAGGACGCCTAGAAAAAAGAGGGGAGGTGAAAGGAAGTGAGCACAATAAAGCCCGACCTCTAAAATTGCCCATAGCCTTCCACAACCCACCACCCTGCAACCAAGATCCAAGCACTTGTCAAAGAAACTAGGAGAGTAGAAGGGACCCAACCTAGAGAGAGGATGGGGAAGGGGCAAATCACATCAAAGTCCATCCTCATAAAACACTCACCCCATGCACACTGAACACCACCTCAAACAAAGAATGAAACCAACCTTGCTCCAAGGACCATTAAAGTGTTGGAAACCTTGCACAAAATGAAGGAGTCAAAAGAGTTGAAATTATCTAAATTTTGTCCCTCAAGAAAATAAGACACAAATAACTCCACCAAATTTTCAAAAAGAAATCCAATAACCCCCCCCCNAAACCCAACACCCCCCCCCCCCCCCCACAAAATAGCCTTTTAAGATGTTCACAACCCTTAGCAGAAGGAAAGATATTTGGAAAAGAGAAGGAAGGAAGGAGTTAGCACTATAAATCTCATCCCCAATAATGCTCTCTACCAACCATCTTCAACTATAGTACCACCGATAAAACATCACCTCGTACACCAAAGCACAACAACAAAACAATGAAGGCCTAACAGAGAGAGAGGTAGGAAAAGGACACAAACACAACCAAACTCATCTTTGAATAAACCCACACCCAACCACTACCACCCTCACAGCCATTGAAAGCCACGAGAGCCGTGTAGACCAACAAGAAAGCAAAGGGGAAAAGAAACCCCAACATAAAGAGTCGAAAAGAAAGGGGTCAATATCATCGGAGCCTATTGACTTATAAAAATCAACCCCTAAACTAACCCCCAACTGTGACATCAGGAACCAAAAATCCCCAAAAGAAAATCTTCCTCGAAGCACCCAGAAAAGAACCTTCAAGTAGAGAACAACCAAGAACGAAAAAATCCACCACTATGAACACCGCACTAGCGTCTAGGAACCCAAGCCACACAGGCTTCAAAAGCACCGCTTCTCCTGAGAGATAAGGCAGGACAAAAGAGGAGAACAATATCCCATGCATGTTCACCAAAGTTAAACCAAAAACACGGGCACCCACAAGCCCAGAATAGAACAAGAGCTCTTTCGCAACACACAAACCTCCAAGGCAAGAAAACCAGGGAGCCAAAGCATAAGAGAAGACCCAAAAGGCATATAGCCTAACCGTCGAAGGAAAAAAACAGACAACCCATATTCTATAAAAGGTTGGGCCCGGGTAGAACCAAGCCACGGGAACAACGAATCAAGGCAGGACTGAAAACCAAACAAATGTATGGGCACACAACTAGGAGAGGAAAAACGTTTCAGGTCGGAACATGGATAGAGGCTAAACGCCACAAAAAGAGAATGCACAGTCCAGTGAGAAAGAGGCCCAAACGCAGATAAAACAACTTCATCTTGGATCCCTAAAACACCAACCCTCGGCAACACCAAACAGAGGAGACATAAGGGCAACATCACCAAACTTGGCAAAATCACCAAACTGGCCAAAACATCCACCACAATCCTCCACATAACGAGATCTCTTGTATCTCCATCATCGTCATCGCCATCATCATCTTCATCTGAGTAAGCCTTAGCTTCACAAAAACCTTGTGAAACCCTAGCTCCTCCTCCCATCCTGACCCTTGCCATGTGATAAGCATAATCCACTTTGACTTGTTTCAAAAAAATATACATTTATATAATTAAATTTTATTAAAAAAAACATAAAATTTTTTATCTCAGTATTTAATCATAACTATTATATTAGAAATGTTATTAAAGAAACATGACATGATCTTTATGCTAGCTATCATCTTTAAAGTACTAAATAAGTGTAAGCTAACAACCATCCATAGTATAGAAAAATGAAACTATAGAAGTTATGGGTTCTAGACTCATAAATCATCCCCTTCAATCTTCAAATTAATATCCATTGAAGCTATGTAAATAACCCAATCAGGAGTACCAATACCACGCTTACATTTGAAAACTTTTACACCTTTCACATTCTAAATGCGTAGAGACCAGATGGATAGATATCTGAATCCATTGCAATGAAACCAACAATTATATCATATTCAATGAAGAACCGCTGCATAATTTTTAGTCTTAACATGGGTCGTAGCAGAAACAAGCGAATGCCTTTGAACTCCAATGGCAAGCTCCCCAAGAAGAACCCTCATCATAGCAAACATAACGGCAATACTGATCATTCGAACATTGCCCCCAAAACGTACTACTCCATCTTTCACACAGCCCCTCATAATCGATGTGCTCTTCAAAGAAAACAAAGAAATACAAAATATCAGTGAATTATTAGAAAATTTTATTTAAAACTTCCGATAGACAAATGCCTATCTCAAAACTTATATTGTTTTAGGGAATAATGCATATTACCGGAAGCAAAAGCGAATGGTGCTGCGAGCAGTACGAACGCCATCAACACATACAAAATCTTGCCCATATTCTCTGTTATTAAAGATGTCTGAATGTAATGTATTGTGTTGAAATAAAGTGGTCGGGACTGTATTTCTAGCTAAAGCATAACATTGGCATCTTCAAATTCAATGCAGCTTCTTTGTTCGTAACCCTTAATCTAAGCTTTTATGATTGGTCGTATTCGTATATTGTTTGTCGCAGTGTTTTCGTTTCTAATATTCACCTCACATTCCCGCTTGCGTTGCATCGTTATTTCTAGGGAAGTCCAACTTACAGTATTAAATACATTCGCATAAAATCCTGCCGTTGCAAACAAGAGCTGCAAGGGCATAGGAGAATGTGGAAGCATATGGAATGGTTTTGTATGTTTTTAAATCAAATGCTTCAAAGTTCTATACGTCAATGTTAGTTTCCTATTAAAAAAACATTTGAAAAACCTAATGTAGAATTCCAAGAGTACGAGAAAATAAATAATAAAAGTTAGTGCATTAAATGATTTATTCAAGGATAGAGTGAGTATATATATATAAAGCTGATTGCTTATAGAATTTGGGCTTAGAGTTGTTCGATTTTTTTGAAATATTTTAAAACTGTTAGTATCATGAATTGTGTAATCCAGTTCATCTTAAAAATTTAAGCTTATGAGAGCTCATAGTCACTACTTTTGTCTCATCTATTTTGAAGCTATTTCAATTTGCCCAATAAATCGCGTACAAAACAAAGCAACAATCGTAGACGGTAGCTCCAATCAGCAAATTTCAAAGTATATGATGAAGAATATTTTACCCTCCAAACCATGCTATTGTATGTCTTTACTATAGAAACTATCGATGTATTAAATGAAGAGAAAGGAGGAGATTAGAAAGACGCATGAATCTGTTGCCCAGCAAATGAAGAAAATATTGAAAGTATTGTTCTCCAGCGAAGTTAAAAAGAACTTGGAAAGATGCAGATTTGGAAGTCAATATGATTTCAAACCATCTTGATCAACCTACATCTTCGTTTTGGATTTGATTCAAATACACCTAAATTAGGCAGCAATGAATAGGATAAATGCATTAAAGACTGCCTACATTCTTACTCGTGCAAGAGTAAAGGAGCTTAGAACGGACCTTTATGAGATGTTAGTTCTTGTCGTTCTAAAAAGGAGATTTAACGAGTGCCCTGAGCATATAAACAGTCATTTCTCTATTCATGATGATTCCCCATGTCGTGCTCTGAATTGAGAATATCAAATTAGCACAAAATGTTATATAAATATGTTTGATTGAGCTTTAATGAGATGATGTTCAGACGTCAAATAATGAATGCCGTCTGGTGTACAAGCAAAAACTTTTCCCACAAAAAATGCATAGACGATTTTGCAGCTCACAAATGGGTCACTTAACTTACAGCTGGATTTAATTTCTCAGTTGTCAGATTTATTACTTCATTAGTGTATGCATGTGAGGTGGTTTTATGCCACTTTACATAATATGCTCCGTGACTGTTGTTTGTGCTAAGAAGTACTTAGAAAGTGGTTCACATGAGAAAGGAATATGACTTTCGGCGGCTTTGGAGGTATCATCATCAACTCTTATCAGCAGAGACAACCATTCCCAATTTCTTTGTTTTAGGGTCACTCTTTGTTGTATGGATTACCGTCAGCTAAAATTCAGGGGTTCGTTGGGGTCAGAGGATTGGGAATGCCCTATTGCCAGTCCCTATCTTATTTGAGATTAATCAGTCCCTTTTAAATCGGTGCCAGAAGTGGTAGGAGGATTGTAGGTGATGGTACTCTACTACCAAGAACACCGAGACACATCTCACTTTCAGTTCGTCGCAGGGGTCTGGAGGTCTTCTCCTAAGTCAATTCACTGTGTGGTTTCTTCCAGTTTTGTCGCAGGTGTTTGGAGGTCAACCACATGTTGGTGAGTGCTATCTTTTCCAGGCAAAGCTAAAGTACGGCCTGGTGGCCTACTTGGTCCGATCTTATGAAGGCTCTCACTCGTCTCTTTTTGCAGTTTTGGTGCTCGTGGTATTAAAAGATTGAATAGTAGGGAGTTTTCACTACGGTATGGATGCTCCCGGTTTTGGCCCATATGGGTTATGGAGGGCAACATTTTCAGGCTATTAAATCAGTACGGTTGTGACTCTTGTTTTTTGGGTGTTTGGGTTATTGGGGAGTAGTTTGGGTATCGTTATTTGCTCACTATCCAATGTATTACAATGTAATTTTGGTTGATTCTATTGGTTTGTGGGGGTGTAGTAAGTCACATTGGGATATGCTTGCCAAATCTAGGGAGTTTTTGGCCATTTGCATTATCTTGGCTTTGTTGGGCGTAATGTAGATAGTTGGCACATTTTGCATATATTCAAGTTTGTAATCTCATTTTGTGGTCGGGATGGGGTTTTCTTCCTTGTTTCCCCATGAGCCTTTCTGAAGTAGTTAATTTTTTAATAAAAGTATAATGGCTTTGGGATTTTTATCTATAAAAAAAAAAGTCTGTTGATTACAAAATATAAAAATATGCAAAAGCTTCAAATTGTCTTGAAGAAATAAGTAGGGCATCTATTTAATAGAAAAATAAAAAAAGGGTCACAATATAGAAATCGACGGTATTTATTGATACTACAACTACAATAATAAATAGATGCAATTATCAACTATAATAATAAATGGATGCAACTATATTATTATAATGGGATAATAAAGTCAATAAAGGATGCCCAATAGGCATTATTATTGTCATTCTTCCCATAATGACCATTGAAAAGGAGAGCAGTATGTTGATCTCTAAGCTTTTGTAACCTTTCAGCAGTTAGAGCCTTTGTGGAGACATCTACTATATGCTATTATGTATTAAAATATACAATTTTGATCAAACCTCGTTGAACCAATTCTTTGATATAGTGATGTTGTATCTCAGTATGTTTGGTTATACTATGGAATGCCCGAATATTTTCCATTTGTATAGAACTCTTGTTGTTACAATATAACAAGGTAGGTCCATTCTATATTTGTTGTAAGTTTTCTAGTAGTCTTCTCAACCATATAGTTTGATAAGGTGTTGATGTTATAGCTTTGTATTCTGGCTATGCTATAGAATGTGATACAATTGGTTATTTGTTGCACTTCCAAGAGAATACTCTATAACCTAGGGTAAAAATGTAACCATGAATAGATCAATTGTAGAACATGCTGAATCATAATCTTTATAAGCAACCTATATGTTATTATGTGAATGCTAAAATTTTAGATCATAACTCAACGTCCCTTCAATATATTTGAGAATCCTTGTAGGTACATTCCAATGTGTTTCCTTAGAGTGTCTTACATGAACCTAGAGACCAAGCTCACTACATATGTGATATCTCGATGAGTAGTAGTTATGTAGATCAAACTTCTAATAAGTTGTTTTTGTAGAGTGGGGCTGACTAAATCTGACACATCTAAATTAGAAAATTTTAGTCGAACTTCAATAGGTGTTGCATTTGTTTTGCAACTCTTCATCTTGAATTGTTGTAAGATATCTAAAGCATATTTTTCTGAGACATAACTATTTTATCTTTTTTTTTTGTCCATACTCCTATACAAAGAATGTAGTGTACTTATCCCAAATGAGTCATTTCAACTTTAGTAATCATGGATATTCTAAACTCTATAAATAAAGATGAATTATTCCCTATGTAGATAAGATTATTAAGATATAGATCTATGATAAAAATATCCTTAGTTGTGCTTCTAATATAAATATTTCTATCTCACAATTTTTTTAAAAAATACACTTCATAAATCTATCCATTCAAGAAAGAACTCTTCATATTCATTTGATAAACTATTCAACTCTATTGAGTTGCCAATGCCAAAACCAATTTTATAGTATTCATTTATGCTACAAGTGCAAATATTTCAGTGCAATCAATACATTCTTGTTGATTTTACCCTTTGGCTACCAATCTAGCCTTATGCTTAACAATGTTCCCATTAAATTTATACTTTATTTTTTACATCTATATTTTACCAATAATTTCTTTTCCATGAGGTAACTAAACCAAATCTCATATGTCATTCCTTTCGTATTTTTATTGAGCTTGCTCAAATGATTTCTACTCAATATTTTCCATGATTTGAGTCATCAATGTAAAATTGACTTTTGTTTGTGACACTGTTGTCATTTTTTCAAAATTTGAATTCAACATAAGAGTTGATGGATGATTCTTTCCTATTCTTAATTGATATTTTTCATATTTACTTGCTTCTAAAACAAATGATTTAGCTAAATCTTCCTTCTCCTCCTCCTCAACCTCATAAATTACCATATATTTGATGAACTATAACTGATTAAATGTTTGAAGTTGATAAGTTGACGATCACCAATCTGCAGAAAGTAAATGCAAGACATTAAATTAGCTAATTTATTATATTGACATTGATGTCAACCTAATATGTTAGATTACTTGTACCTATAGTGTCACAACACTTGAAGATCTAAAGAGACAAATTTTTTGTTGTCGGTAAAGGTATGCACCGAGTGACAGGGTTACCCAAGAACATTGAACCCCAAGTAGTTCGCAGTGTTTCCCGATAGACAGACAACACCGATAGACAGTGTTACCCGAGAGACATGCAGTGGTACCTGAAGACAGTATTAGCCAAGATCAAAAGTACCCGAGAAAGTGTTACCGAGCAAACTAAGCATTAATGACCGAAATAAACTAGAGTTAGAAAATGACAAAACTACTTACCGAGCATAGCTATATGGGTGATCTCACAATAGTGTGTCCAACCTTTTGGGACAAAGGATTTCAGACTTGCTCCAAAAAAAAAAATTGATGGCTTCACGCGAAGTATTGACTTTGCATGAAGTGACTGGTAGGCTTTGCACGAAGTACCCTGCGTGGGTGACTTCGCATGAAGTCATGACTTCACTTGAAGTACCCCATGCAGGGTACTTCGTGCGAAGCCACACTTCACGCGAAGCCATTTTTTGCCAGAATTTGTTTAAATTTCTGACTACCCATTTCATTTTTACTATTCACTTTTATGGATTTTGTGGACTTGGGGCTTAGAGCGAACCAGTGACGACCAATACGACATCAGCAACACCCGAGCTTCTTCGATCTCTTGTGATTGTTACTAGTACCAGGTACACACATCTTTCTCATTTTTTATTGTAAATTGTATGTTTTATATTTATTTTAGTTAATTATTTGTTTTAAATAATATTTAGTTTATAGAAATGTTAGAAAATGATAGTTGAATTTTAGAATATGTTAGAAAATTATAGTAGTGTGTTAGAAAATCATAGTAAAATGTTAGAAAATATTAGAAAGCATTAAAAAATCATAATATATTTATGTTTGCAAATGTTAGAAATTTGTAACTTAATATGTATGTATTAGAAAATATTAGCAAATTGTAACTTAGTATACATTAGAAAATATTAGAAAATTGCATAACTTAGTATATATTAGAAAATTTTAAAGTTTAGTATACATTAGAAAATATTAGAAAATATTATAAAATTGTAACTTAGTAAAATTAGAAAATTGTAAATTTGAGTATGTACATTAGAAAATATTAGAAAATTGCAACTTAATAAAATAAGAAAATTCTAAATTTTAGTATGTACATTAGAAAATATTAGAAAATTATAACTTGGTAAACATTAGAAAATATTAGAAAATTACAACTTAGAACATTAAAAAACTGTAGTTAGACTGTTAGCAAATATTATAAAAAATTGTAACTTAGTACATGTGTTAGAAAATGATAGAAAACCATATAGTACAAAATGTTAGAAATTAAAATTTAAAGTTAGTAAATTTATTATGAATCTCTCTCTCTCTCTCTCTCTCTCTCTCTCTCTCTCATTATTTACTTGTATATGTTTTAAAACTTTATATATGTATGTATATATATACATTATTCATGTAGAGTTAGATGTTAAACTATTACATGCCTTAGAATGTATGTCCTAGTACATTTTAAGACACTTAGAGAACCCAAGTAGTACATGTACCTTAGGACCCTTTAGGACCGGGCTACATTGACATTTAAACATTTTTAAGAACCCACTTGTACGACCCTTTAAAATACAAGAGGACATGTGACCTATTAGAACTCAAGTTAATCTATACCTCTAGGACACTTAAGATCTATTATCTAGGACCCAAGTAATCATATTGAACCCTAACATGAAACTAGGTAACCATATTGAACCCTAACACGAAACCTTAAAACCGTATTGAACCCTAACATGAAACTCTAACAAATTAAGGTCCTAGACATGAGACTGAAACATAAATCAACATAAACTGTAGTTCATTAACCATAGCATGAAACTCTAACAAATTAAGGTCCTAAGATGAAACTAAAACATAAATCTTGACATAAACTAGATAACATTAGTTTGCTAACTTTCATAAAAGGCAATGTACATGAAACCATTAAACCATATTGAACCCTAACACATGAAACTCTAAGAAATTAACCCTAGACATGAAAATGAAACATAAATCAACATAAATTACATTGTGTATTAACCTTAGAACATGAAACCTTAACCATATTAAACCAGGTTACATGAAACCACAACATAAATCCTTAACCTGTATTGAAACCTAACATGAAACCTTAACTAGAGATATGAAGCCCTAACCATATAAAACCCTAACATGAAACTCTAAAAAATTAAGTTCACATAATGTTATGAAAGGTCGTAACATAAAACCTTAACCATATTGAACCAGGTAACATGAAACCTTAACTGGATATGAAACCCTAACATGAAACCAGGTAACATGAAACTAGGTAACATGAAACTGAAACATAAATCAACATAAACTTAACATTTTAACCCTAACATGTGAAACCTTAACCATATTGAATCAGGTTAAACATGAAACCTTAACCATGTGTATTGAACCCTAACATGAAACCTTAACCATATATGAATTTATGGACCTAACATGAAACCTTTTAACCATATGAAACCCTAACATGAAACCTTTTAACCATATGAAACCCTAACATTAAACGTCAACCATATTGAACCCTTTAACATGAAACTCTAACTATATTGAATCCTAACATTCAAAACTCTAATAAATTAACCCTAACATGAAACTGAAACATAAAATAACATAAACATAACATTTTAACCCTTACATGAAACCTTAACCATATATTGAATCAGGTTAAACATATTGAACCTAGTTCATGTAACCTTAACCTAATATGACCTATTAATACCCCTTATTACATGTCCAAGGACCCTTAAGATAGGTAATAGGAACCTTAAGACCTAATAGGACCCCAAGTAAGAAATTTATAATTTTATATATTCATCTATATTTGTTTCCATTTTACATGCAATTATAACATGTTTAATCAAGTATTTAATTGTTAATATTTAGCTTTCATGTGTACATGTATGTTACATCTAGATGACCACCCATGATGTACCTACACATGATGTACCAGATCAGGATGCACATCGCACTCCTAATCTGGCAAGTACTTTTCTGACAGCCCAGATAGAGATGGATAAACTTAGAGAGAACATCTACACATCTGCGTCAGATTACATATATAGAGATATTTGTGCCAATATATTGACAAGTTTAGAGGACATGACTACTAGATTGAGATCACATTCTTCTTTCATGGCACAGGTCATAAATACTATTTTTTGAGAGTTGAGAGCTGAGGTATCGGATGATGTTTCCTTGGAGACGGTCCAGAACTGTGTCCCCAAGGAAATCATCAAACGAGAGGTCTACCCATTTTATGAGGGGAAGACCAAGGTGAGGGCTTATCAGGTTACATGGTGTAGGATTCCCCAGATTGCATGCATGATATACCCCCATTTTCTTTTTAGCACATGGTCATTAGCCAAAAAATGACCAGATTCCATTATATTTTGCACAACAGTTATACACTGAGTTCTATTTGGGACTTAGTGTCAACTATTTAGATCTACCTAGATATTACGTTCATGGGCGTGGTAGATTTGTTGACCATGATCAATATCATAGGGTTGATCTGGTTGTACATAGTCATAGAGAGCTAGTTGGGCATAGGAATCTAGCAGTGGCACTGGCGATGGTTGCTATTGCAGATAGAGTGGTCATTACTTCCCATAGGGGATTAGTGGACATGATAGGTGAGATTGCATCTACAGGAACCTCCATCACTTCAGATACAGTGGGCGGATATATTTTGACTAGACCGAGTTGAGATAGACCATCCACTGAGGCTTCATCTAGTACTGCTACAGGGGTTCATGATGAGACATATAGATATTTTGGTCTTCCTCCACCTAGAGAGATACGAGCACTTTCTAGCCATCATTGTCATTTTGATGTGGCACTTGAATTTTTGGAGGATCTCTTGTAGTCCTATTCTTATATTATAGACATGTAGAGTATCCCAGCACATTCAATTAGAGATGTCATCAGAGTTGTACGGGGTCCTGTAGTTCCACCGACTCAGGACACACCATCTCGCCAGGCACAACATAGTTCACAACACTCTGTAGAGCACTCTGCACCATCTACTTAGGCACATCATAGTTCACAACACTCTTCAAAGCACTCTGCACCATCTAGTCAGGCACATCATAGTTCACAACACTTTGCAGAGCGCTTTGCACCCATTGATCAGTCTGTAGCTATAGAGATAGGTATACGGGTTGGAGATGTATGCATCACAGCTGAGGGCCTAGACACATTTTATGACCAATTGTGTGGGTAGAGTTAGGTGGACTTTGGCAGTGATATTGGATCATTTATGCATTTGTTATTTCCTCCTAGTGCTTCAAGCTCTACATCGGTCCCCTCCCAGCTACACACACCCTTACACTCTTCATTATTAGAGACCATGAGGATAGATGGTTGTGTGGTTGATGATGTTTTAGTTGATGATATGATGGTGGACCGCACTGGTGATCCTCTTGGTCCTAAGACCCAGGTATATAAAGTTTTATTTTCTCCTTTCTAGGAGTTTTAGTGAATAATTAATTATGGATATATGTGTGTATTGATATTTGTTCAATGTATAATATTTTGCAGGCACAGTTAGCAGAGCACATTACCTCTAGTGTGGGCTCAGAGCATCTTCATATGACACCTACTAGTGGTCATGTAAGTTTTAAATATATATACATACATAGGTTTAAGCATGCATGTGTACACTTGTACGTTACATAATATATTACTAAATTTGATGCATCATAGTTAGAGGATGCTCGTGACACTCAGGCAAAGCACATTACCTCTAGTGTGGGCTCAAAGCACCTTCATAGGAGAGATTCAGTAGATGTGACACCTACTAGTGGCCAGGTAAGTTTTAAATATATGTAAGTTTAAATGTGCATTTATAACATGTTTGAGTATTTAAATATATGTAAGTTTAAACATGCATTTATATTTGTAGGAATCAGTTGCTACTTCATAGCTAGAGGATGGTCATGGAAGTCGGTCAAAGGGTCACTCTATTTTCATGCACTTGGATGACTCCCTAGTTTAGGACATGTTGCACAGATCTTTGATTTGAGACTATATTTGATGGTTTCATTCTAGATTTGATATTGGATTATATGGTTTCATTGGATTTGATATTTTCATTTTATGATTTGAGACATATATTTATTAGCTGATTAGCTGATTTGATTAGATGGTTTCATTGGATTTGATATTTTTAGTTTATGATTTGTGACATATATTTATTAGCTGATTTGATTAGATGGTTCCATTTGATTAGATGGTTTAATTTGATTAGATGTTATCCTTAATTTAATTTGATTAGATTATATAATGGTTTTATTTGGTCAGATGGTTTGATTAGATGGTTTAATTTGATTAGATACATTATCCTTAATTTAATTTGATTAAATGTTATCCTTTATTTAATTTGGTTAGATTTTATCCTTAATTTGATATGTTATCCTTCATTTAATTTGATGTTATCATAAGTAATCTAGAACTAATTTCATCATTGAATTTAAT
The DNA here is from genome assembly GCA_018584345.1 of Thuja plicata. Lineage (NCBI taxonomy): Eukaryota > Viridiplantae > Streptophyta > Pinopsida > Cupressales > Cupressaceae > Thuja > Thuja plicata. The sequence continues at coordinate 77,780 of MU228406.1, forward strand.
CTTGAAGCATACATAAGTAATCTATAAAATGTCAAATTAGTAATCTAACAATCAAATCATTGAACAATCAAAGCATACATAAGTAA
>MU228406.1:80259-96098 GCA_018584345.1 Thuja plicata
ATCTTGAAGCAGTGTTCTACATAATGAATGTCATGCTCTCTATCATCACTTATATAAAAATGATATTCCTTCTTGATGACCCGTGCTTCAGATGTGCTCTAAATACCATCCAAATCTAATTGTGTGTGTCGATAACACACATGTACCATAATAGTAATTTTCTCTGAAAAATAATATTATGATTGAATTGCCTTTTGATGAACAAATGAATAGTTCTCTAGAAAAGAAACAACTGATACAATAGTTCCAAGTGGGAAATTGTCTCTCAGTGTTTGGAATTGTTGTGTTTGCCACTTTGCAAAAAAAAAAATGATGAATGTAGGGTTGAATCAATTTTTTAAATTTGTCCATAAATACTCCAGCATTTATCTCTTCTTCAACATATTCTAACATTTTGGATTCTTTCCCAAATTTTATTTCATTCTTTACATATTTGTAACTCTTACAATTTACCATCATTGTTACATCAATGTTTTCATTTTTCAAAGGAAAAAGAGTCAAATCAGCACATGTTTGACATATTCCTTTTATGCTATTTATTTGTCCAACTGCATCATCTCTTTTGTCACATAAAATGGATGAGATGAACTCACTTCTTCTACTAGGAGGAGCATTTTCAAAACCATAAGTGTCTTCTACAAAATTTTGAAAAACATGATAGTGAAGATCAAATTCAATATGATAACGACAATAACAAGTTTCAAACACTTCATTTGTCCTGATATAATATGGCTTCAATCTTCCAAACACTGTTTGCCCAATCTTTATAATAGGATTTGAACTACAAAATGACACATACATTTCATGTTGTGTTGTGTCCAACCAATGTTTTGTATGATATTCATATTGATTAGCTGAAATTCTATGTCTGATAACATCTCTACTGTTTGATGAAGGACGTGTATTATCATTCCTAAATAATGTGAGCAAATTTTTTATTCCTCCATCAATCCTATCAGAATGAGGATCTCTACACATGATTGCCCAACACCTTCTAAGGTGATATCATGCAAAATCATTCTCCTATTAACATATCATGATATTGTTTTCCTACTAAAACAAATCTGAAATGAAACTGAAGATATTTGTCTTTTTCAGAGCATACTGTTACCTACAATGGATGTCAACATAAATTTTCTTGTAATGGTCTTACCTTTAGTTCGAGATCGCTTCCCTACCTAGTTCAAAGCTTTCCTAAGATTTTCAATCATATTAGTTTGCATGTCAACAACTTTTCTCTTTTTTGATGTTGCATCTATACCCAATAATTTTAATGTCCCTTCTAACTTTTTGTTTATAAGTACAAGTGAAAGCAACTGAGCTTGTTCAAGTGTTTCTAAATTATCAAATTTAGCCAATATTTCTCTTTCTATCATATTCATTGACCTCTTCTTAGCAAGACTTAAGGGCTGAACATTAGCAAGTGATCACAAATTTTCCACATCCATTATAAGTAAATGATCTAAGTTTCTATAATCAATATTTCTCTTTACAATTTGAACTAAATTTATATGTTCATCCATACCACTAGGAGTACGTGATCCTAAACCTTCTCCAACATCAATTTCCTGAGCTTCCGTAGGGAGTGATCCTGACCCTTCTTCATTGTGCAATTCTTCGACTTGACTTGACCCTCCTACTTCAGCTTGTCCTTCACCTTTTTTAGTTTTATGATAATATCTCAATGTAGCATCACAATTTCTTTGTTTGGTGCCAGACGATCTTTTTCTAGCAGATTTATGTTGTCTTCCCTTCTTGTTCCCCATTTCTTCTCTTCAAAAATGTCTTCAAAAAAATACATTGATATAATATTTCTCCTCTTCAAAATTGTGCTTCGAAAAAAATAGAAATAAAAATTCTTATTCCAAAAATGGATTTGTAAAAACTGCTCACAATAATAGAAAAATTGAATTTACTTGTTGCAATTCGGTGAAAAACAAAAAATAAAAAACCTTACTTTTATACCTTTCTAAATTTTTCAGAAAAAAAATTTCAACATGGCCGACAGAGTTCACGTGAAGTGGCCAAGATAAAATCCGGCGGGATAATTTTCACCAGATTTTTCACACAAGGGTCTTAGCGTGAAGTACCCTAAAATGAAAATTTTTTGCCAAAAAAAAAAATTCCTAAAATTTGGTCTTTCAAGGCCTCAAAAACTTACCAAATCAAATATTTTCCTCAAATACATGATGCCAAATGATGCGATTTAGAAAAATCTTTCTAATGAATATAATTTTAATACATATTGAGTTCATTATCACTTTCAAATATTACTTTAACTAAACATAGTTTGTTTGGCGATTCAACAACCTGTCTCTTCAAGGCTTTGGGAAAAATAGTAAATTACAAAAAAAAATTATGAAAAAAATGTAGGAAAAGCGTATTTTTGTTACCTTTCTATATAAAAAAAAATTGAATTTTGATATATACATTTCAAGTTACAGTGATCAAAGTGACCTTATGTGTAAATTACAGTTACTGTCACTTTAGAACTTTATAAACTATGAAATATTGACCCAAAATGAATAAAACTAATTACATCCTCTAGATATTGAAGTCACAAATATAATTTTGAAAGAATTACATCGTTATCATAGTTTAAAAAAAAGTAATGCTGATCAAAGTGAAAGTCACTTCTTCAAATCATAGTTTTTTCACACAAACCACTTTTCGAAGGAGAAGGAAAAATGAATTTTACTTTTAAAAAAAATTAAAATTTATAAACTAGAAAGAAAATGCTAAAATACCATAGTTTACATCATCTTCAAATTCCTTATAGTTTTGCGTCAATAGGTGTTTGAAAATAAAGTTTTTTCTCAAAATGTTGATCTCTGTGTCAAAGTTGGCCAAAAAGTGGGACACACTATTGTGGGATCACCCATATTTAGAGTTAACTGATTGATTAATTTATTTTCATTGACCAGTATAACTAAAGATAAGAAGAATATTTAAATCTAGTTTTATTCATAGTTGTTAAGGAGAAATCTACAGAATAAATCTGAAGAAAAGATTGAAAGATTAAAGCAATGCATGGACGGATTTTTGGATCAAGAAGCAATCAACATCAAGAACAAGAAAGACAAGGAGATTGAAATGGTGAAATCATGTCTATATAAAGAGTCAAGGAATTTATTATACAAAAAAGGAATGCTGAATATAATTCTGGTGAAGATAGAAGTCTTCATGCATATCTGATCATACAAACTGAAGAACAGAGCCAAGAATTCTGCAGACACCTAGAAAGAGATGAAAAAGCATTCATCAAGCTTAAAGAATAAATAAGGAGAGAAAAGGAATTGAAGAGGAAATTAATAAGAGAGGTATTATTGAATTACAATAGATCTGAAAATCTTCATGCTATAGTTGTATTATTAAACAGATCATTTACTGTGTCAGTTTATCCATTGATTCAGAAAATCTCTTAACCGAGTTGGATTTAACCATCCTTATTGTATTGAGATACTCAAGAGTATCAAAAGTTTTTTTGTTGACAAAATAGTGAATGCGAGGTTAAAATATAAACTGTTAGTTTTCATTCCTCTAAGAAGGTCTCACTTAATAGTGTGTTTGTAACCTTTAACAAGGTTGGCTTTTCACCGAGCTCACTTCAGAGGAGTGAAAATTTTGGGTTATCAGTCCCTAGTGGTTTTTCCCTTAACAGGGTTTCCATATTAAAATTCCATGTGTCAAATGTGTATATGGTTCATTACTTTGATGTTTTTCTTTACACATTACGAAAATAGGATTGGTCGGTAAAACACTAAGTTTTAATTGCTTCTATTTGGTAAAGGCTATAAAAAGATAAATGGTATATCTAATCGAGCAGTATATATTTGTTAAGAATATTTAAAGGCATACATCTGGTAGGACTGAATGATAAATGAAGGTATTATATTTGATATATGATTTTTGGTTGGATTAATGGATGTTGGAAATAATGGAATGGTGTACGGAGAGGGGAGGGGTGAATTAGTACGCTCAAATTTTTTATCACTTAACCGTAATCCTTTTAGTAATCAATTGTATTACCAACCATTTGTGCTATTGTATTTTTGTGTATGTTATATTAATTCATTAACTCAATAAGCATATAAAACATTCATAGAAACATTCATGATATGTATAGATACATGACACAAGATTTGGTAACATAGAAAACCCCTGTTAGAAGGTAAAAACTATAGTGTGGATGAAACCCACAAAGCTTCACTATCTTCATAATGGAAGGGGCCAGTTAAGGCTTACAATTTTAATCTGTTCTGATGATCTACTCTGTTAGGAGTATTATGTAAAGATCAATTAAGGTCTACTCTATTAAGAGCTTTAACAACACTATTTAATGTGCACTCGGTTAAGATATTTACAAAGGATTGTTAAATCCATCTTTCATGAAAGGATTTATTCTATTTTCTATACTTTTTATAATGTATACAAAAATATTCAACGACTTGAGTGTATGAAATCTAAAATTGCTGATTACAGATCCATTAAATTCACATGTACAATGAATCACCTAATGTGATTGATTAATACCTTTGTTGCTCGGTAGCCTTGAATATGGTTCTTTATAACCTTCTTCATCTTATTTTGTTCTTGTTTGAAACTCTTAGTCTAATCCATAGATGTGCTCCTTCGCTACTATCATCCTCACATCCATATGAAATGAATGATTACACATCTATTGATACATTAGATTGACCTAATTAAGTTTCACATATTACAAAGATAACTCTATGATCAAAGGTTTACAACTTGACCTTGATCTCCTAGTTTGCATTTTTTCAATCATTTAGACTGATTAAAACAATTACAATTACATTTCTTGTCCCTCAATAAATAATTTTAAATCAAATTTAAACGCTAAATATAAAATATAAGTGTTTTATCTAACGTGGAAGTCAGATCCACATTTATCAGGATATAACTAACTTTCAGTGACTGATGCTCGAGTTTCTCTGTTGTCTGTCTATCTATCTGTCATGCCCCAAAATCTGGGCATTAAAACCTTAACCAAATGAACTTAAATTTTCCATTTAAATATGTTATATTTAACTAAATAAGATGAAGTATTTTCCTTCAATAACACACCTATGCAATTTTGACAAATTAAGTTAATTGAAAGTTTAATCTACAATATTAGTTAATGTAATAGCCTTAAGATTTCCTTATTTACATTACTTAGATTATCAATAAGACTAATTCTGAAATAGCCAATAATGTCATTAATCATACAAGCATATGGAACAAGTTTCTCTTTTTATTACAAGGAAGTAGTGAATACAACTCTTTCAGAATACATGAGGTTTAAACAAGGGGATTACAACTTTCCAATCTCCTTTAAACGTATCAAGGGAAGAAATTTAAAACAAAAAGTGATTATTGAATAAAAGGAATACAACCAAGACTCCAAGACACCAATTACACTTCCAGGAGATTTCCCAGAACCTGCATAAGATAAGGATATGACCATGGAGGCTCTCCTCCCAACCTAGGCCTTTGGAAGGCCACCCTTGAGCTAGGGGATCTAGAACTAAACCAGGATACATACACACATAACAACCAAAAAACTAAAAGTAGGAACACAAGAAAATTCCCATTACCCAAGGATATACATAGGTCTTCAAAAGACCTAAAACAAAGGAGTGAAAGAGCGCTACCACAAGAGGAGAAAGCCAATAATAAAAAATACATACACTAGGAATACGCCACACATGGGATCAACATTCCTAAGTACCAAATATATAATCTTGTTCCATGGCCACACATGGACTCATGAAAAAATTTCTACCCTTCACCTCCATGCCCTACAACAGCAACTGGAGTAATTTTACCTTTCTTTCACAAAACAAGTTATAGCTTCAAGCCTTCCAATTTTTCTTATGAACCCCAAATTCCTTGGGAATTCTTGGCATCATGGGCACCCATATACCCATGTACATCCCTCCACACATGGGAGACTCTGCACTACTTGGGCAGATCACTAACTTTCACCCCATCAAGGTTAGCCAACCCTCCCAAGGGTGAGTAAGCCTTGAAGAACCCCATATACAATTAATTACAAAATAAAATACTAGACTCAAAACATAAACTCCATGAAAACCCATGAAGATAAAAACAATAACATAAACTCCATTCATAGATTTCTCAAGCTAAGTTTAAACGTAAGCAAAGAGTACTCTAACTATGATAATCAAAAAACTCACCTCAAATCCTAGCTATGGAAAATGCAAAGTGGTTTGTGAAGAGCTTCTCCTTCTCATCCTTCCTCCTCTCAAGAATTACTCCTACAAAAATGAACCTGTCTCTAAAAGTAGAGAGTGGGTGTGTACCCAAAACTCCATCTAAGGCCTTCCTTAAATAGGCATTCTACCTAAAATATCATGAGTCATAAATGGAGGGAAGACTATAATCCATCTACTCTCCCCACTTTCCTTCTTCATAAATGGACTTAAATATTTGTGAGGAAAGAAGGGATGGCTTAACAAAATTCTTCCAACTCTCCAAATTCGCCATTTCCCAAAATGGTGACTTTAGGGGAGTGATAAATGAGTTTGAAGACTGTTAATAGGCTAAAAATGACCCCTAACCCCTAAGGTACCAAGTGGGGTAGTTATTTTTTACCCTAGTTACTCCCTAGGATCACAAATGACCCTCCTAAACTCCACCCAAGGTTAACTCTCGAAAATCCAACCCTCAAGACTCATTCTAATCTCTCTTGACTCAAACTCATCTCAATCTTATCTTCCTAAACCTTAGGGTAGGCATTGGGACTATACTAGGTAACTCATGGGTAAAGTGAAGCCTATGCTAGTCACATTCACTATCCATGCCAACACATAGAGCGCACATGTGTCAAGTGACACAACAATTTCATATGAGCATGAATTATTACACATTTACTTAATTAAATAAATTACAATCATACACCACACTTTTATGAATAAAAAGACAATACAATGAGGTCCATGTCTCTTTATATAGACAGGGCCTTAGCATCATGGTTTTCACATAGGTCCATTCCTAAATCCCCGATTAGTACCATGGTCAACTTTCCTGCACACTCATTGCATCCATCAATAGGTCAATTAAATCAACACATAAAATAATTGAATACATAATTTAAGTCGAACATACATTCACTCACACTTGCATCAAAGATTCTTTGAACTTAAAAATATTTTCATTTATTCCATATGCATAAACACACTCTTAATAAATCTGAAACTTGATTACATCTAACATCCACATACCAATCCAATATAAAAAACCATCAAAATTAAGTCTTAAACATAAATCTGCATCACTCACACAAAGTATCTAATAAATTCCTGATTACATAATCAGGTGTTGTATACAATCATAGGTTTCAACATATCCCTAAGGTATTATATGTGTCCCAATAGTCCAATTATAACAAAATCTGTATCGACATGAGAACATATAAATGAGAGTTAGTGCTAAGATTATGTCAGATTGGGGTAGGCCTCACACTATCGGTGTTCCTTTTATGAACTTTCCATCAAGTTCCCTTGCTTTGTCGGTTTATACTTCAACATTTTCAGGTTGAATTATGAAAACTGTATCGGGTTTCTCTTGTGATCAGTCTTGTTAGATTTCTCTTAAACTTAACACTTTTGGTGAACTTTGTTATCTTTACTTTTGGTTTGTACTAAAAGCATGTCTTTTGATGTAGGTGTTTTTGATTAAAAAAAGCAGCCAAGACAAGGGGACCGATGGTTCAAAAATTGGTTTCCCTTTGCAAACTAATGGAAAAATGTGTCTTCAATCTCCCCCTTTGACATTAGTATCAAAAAATGATGTGCAAAATAATAAACGATGTAGTCCATACAACATGTGTTCACCTTGTCATTTATGACTCCTATGTATATGTCAGGATAGTATACATATATACATGTACATGTGCCTTTATACTATACTCCCTTTTCACCTTATCTTCATATCATTTTTCCCTTTTTATCATATCATTCTCCCCCTTTTTACTATTGTACATATCATTTTCCACCATTTTTGATAATAAGGTAAAATATGTATACTTATAACTTATCAAAAATATGGGAATAGGAATTCTTCATGTCTTCCAATAGTTTTTCCTATTTCTCCTTTAGTTGTTCAAAAGCCATTTGCTCCAGTGTTATTTGGGCATGCATATCATAGATGTTGTCTGATACAGACATCTCTCAGGTGGCAATTAAATATCCTTCCAAAGTCATGTACTATTGCACAAGTGTAAGATTTGGTAACATTAGAGCTTGTATCTCAGCAACCTCATCTCTAAACTTGGTTTTTGCCTCTATATTTTCCTATCTCAACCTTCTAGATTTCATAATATTTTCCAAATGCATCTTAATTGCATTGTCATTTGTGGTTAGACTGTGTGCACTTGTATTTAGATCAAAATCTATTTGTGCAATCTGATTAGTATTGTCCTTAGTGAATTGCTCTAAAGTGCACAACTTTTGTTTTAAGGAAATAGCTTCATAAATTATTGGATCTAATTCATTTGAAAGTTCTAAGAGCTTTACCTTATTCTCTGCAACTTCTTGGTTGATATTTTCTGTGAATTTGTATTGATATTTTTGTTCTGCTTGTTCTTCAATTTCTTTTTCTACATCAACATTCTCAGATGTGATGGCCTCGATTAGAATAACAAGTTGATAAAGGATGGGGGCATCTTGATCAACATCTATGTCAAGCACTATTTGTATTAATATATCCCTTTTAGTTTCTATCACTAGGGATTCTTTTTTCTCCTTCCTTAGCTTTTCTTGCATATCTTTCCTTTGACATATTTCCCCATAATCTTGGAGAGATTTAAAATACAATGTAGAAGGATCACACTTTGATATTTCAATCATTTAATTGAGTGTTACTTGCAGCTTGGTATTCTTTGTCTTCTTCTTCTTCTTGGATGCTTAGTGGCAAGCACTTCAATGTAACACCAAAGAAAGATCTTTTGCTTGGTCAGATGTGCTTGATGAAGGATTTTATGGTGTTGTGTCTTTTACTCGTTGCTCGGTATTCACCTATCGGTTGGGAGTGGATGTCTCCACATCAACCTTCAATTTATCTGCAACATATCCTTTGATATCCTTAGGAGTAGCATCATATTTCTTCTCTTCTTCACCTTTTTCTTTGTTCTCTCCATCTGTTTCTTTTGGTTCTCCATCTACTATATTTAGTTCATCAGTTGTATATTTCTATTCATCATTACCCTTATCCTTTGGCATTCTTGGATCAGGCTTGGGTGAGTTTTCCTTTCAATGAGATTATGTTAATACCTTGTATAAATAATGACATTTGGCCTAGTATATTTAGTTGTGCAACATCGGTAGTTGTGTCCTATTTATTGGTTTGGGCTAGGACAACAGTGAAATCTTCATCTTTCTATAACTCATATGTAGGATCTCCTTCAATAATATCAATGATAGTATTATCAGGCCATGTTTCATCTACAGTGTCCATATCCTTGTTAGCTTTTGTGTTCAATGCTTCTTCATTAATATCCTCATTAGTTATAAGAATATGTCTAGGGCTTAGTTTAGCCTAATCTCATTCATTTTTAGGCTTGTCGGTGAGTGCTATTTATGGCTCCATACTTGTGTCCTTTTTAGGTATATCAAGTATCTTTCTCCATTCATCCTCACTTTTCTTGTCTATCTCAATTAGATTTCCCTATAGTACTTTGTAGGCTCTTAACTTTGGCAAGAACCTATTGGAATGTTTCTTCATCATTTCTTCAATCTCTTCCATCTTAGATTCATGTGGCATAACTAAATCTAGGGCTCTTTCCCTTATTTTTTTCTCTTCCTTTAGAGCATATGTACACCTAGCCAACAATCTATTTATAAGTTCTTTAGGCATTTTGTCTTCAAACTATATTGAAACATATTTGAATATTCTCATCATTGTGATAATTGCCTCCTCTATCTTATTTTGATCCTTGGGATCCAATGTTTTCCATTTCCTAATCTTAGGGTCCATGATTGAACATATCTTAATAATAGATGCGCATACCTCATCAATGGTGGTAGGAAAATTATTCTTAACAGGTTGTTTATCTTGTCCAATCTCCTCTATCTCTTCCTTAGTTCTGAGGAACTTTCTTCCTTTTGTTGATGCCTTTTTCCCTGTTTGAGGCTTCCTTTTGTATGTCCTTACTTGCCCTTTCTTGATTGGTGAAGGACTTGCATCCTTTGATTTCTGACTTCTAGTCCTAGATGCAGTAAGAGTTCTTAGATTCTTTGGAGGTGGTGCATTAGACTCTTTAGATTATGAGTCACTCACCTTCTTAGATTCATTGATGGGTGACTGACCCTTGGTTTCTTCTATCTTTTTTGTTTCCTCTTCATTTACCAACAACTTTTTCCTCAAAGTCTTAACCATTTTCTCTCTCTTTCTATCAATTTTCTTGACAACTAAACTAGTTGTTATCCTTTTCTTGGCTTCCTCATAAGTTCCAAACTTAGGTTGTGACTTGTCTAATGGTTCATTTATCAATGCTTCAATAGCATTGGTGGCTTGATCTATGTTAACCTCATAGTCAAGTGGTGCCAACCATGTTGTCCTCGGTACAACTAGCTTGATATATGTGTCATCAGTTTCCACCATAAAAATATATCAATTTTATAATTTTATACTAATTGCTCTGGAATCCTCATTCTTTTATGCATTCTTTCCTTAAATCTAGTAAAGTATTCATCCATAACTGATACAAAGTTATCACCTAGTAACTTGATGTACTCACTAATCTGTGTGGTCACTGGTTGGGTAGTGTCCCATTTGAAATTACTGATAGATGGGAAGGATTCTTAAAAATAGAAAAAATATGCACATAATGAGTGAACCAAACTTACATGAGTTAGACTTTGCAGTCCTGATTGTCCTCATGTTCTCATCTAATTGCCTTAGTAGAAGCTATGATAGATCTAATGGAAGTCCCATCTTAACAATTTTGTATGTTGTATCCACTACTCTAGATGCAATATTGTTCATCCTGCTAGCTTGAAATATTTTGTATCCTAAGACACATGCTCTAAATTTCATTTTATCATTGGTGATGGTGGATACCTTTAATCCTCTATTATCCCATACTGCACCTATCATCTTCTCAATCTCAACGTGAGGAGGGTGTTTAACTTCCTTGGGTTTCTTGGTTATAGGATAACCAGTCACATCATGTATAAAATCCATAGTTATTAGTTTTGGCTAATCTGGCCACATCTTTTGGTTAGACACTCTTCTTAGCACTAACCGAATCCATTCAGTCTTGAATTCCTCTACGAATAATAGGGAATTTTTTATCCCTTTCACTTCACTGTGCTTATGTTCTTCTTTGATTTTTCCATTATCTTTGCAAAGCTTCTTGTAGGCTTTCTCAACATCAAGATCTCCTATTTTGGTGATCTTGCAATGAATATACCTGATTGAACATCCTCAATCAATAAAACCCTAGGTGGAATTCTGGAGAATGCTCTAGAGTTGTCAAGTTGCGAAGCAACCTCTGGACAAATTTTGTATTTAGGTTCCTCACACATAATGTTCTTGATTAAGTTAACCTTATTCTCCTTTGCATTCTTGATCTTGGAGGTTCATGAAGTAGTTGCCATCATTTCAAAAATTTAGGGCTTTTTCCCGTAAAAGAGAACATAGTTCTTGGTGAATGCTATTACTTACTTCAACCTTCTGTGACTTCTGGGAATCTTTCTAAGTGTTGTGAACAAGGTTGAATTCACTTTGTAATCTGGTCACTTTGTGTTCTGGTTTCACTCTGCTTCTTTGTTCAAATTGCTTTGTGAATAATGATTTGTTTCGTCAACTATTTATAGAATTTTTTCCCTAAGTCATGTCATAAATGCTCACCCACTTCTCGATGTTTGAAGATAGAATCACCAGGTAGTATACACACTTCATTCTCTGTGAGAATGTGATGCTTAGATCTGGTGTCAACTCATTTGAATTTTTACTGATGGATTTTGGTATATAGCAAAGAAAACATTTCCTTTTTACATGATTACAGATGGAGCTCAGTTTACACTAGCGACTTAGCTTTTTATGTGTTAACCGATGATGCTCGGTAAGTATAGTCATCTTAGCTTTGTATATATATATTTATGATTTTCGGTAAGAATTGAACAATGAGATTGAATTTATAGAATCATAACAATTAATACCATAGTGCATCTTTAATCATGTTGATTTGGAATTTTAACTATGTATAATGGGACTGATGCAAAATATAACTTGGTATAATGCAGTTTCATACTTATTTGTTCTACTTAGGTGGGGATGGTGATGTCACCAGATCCATTAGATAAGGTGTCACCATTTGCATTTCTTGGTCCAGCATCTTTAGTGTTTTTAGCTTTCCTCCACATTTTGTTTCTCATCTTCCTGATGTCTTCAATGGTATTTCCATTGGTGAAAGTGCTTGTCTCTGTCACTTGGTCTTTTTATTCCTTCCTCAGATGAAAAACTTTCTAGTAGTGTAGACATGCCATTCTGGGGTTAGTCTAGCTCCTAGAATTTCTCATCCATTGTCTCATGCAGTTTGTAGCTATGTGTCCAAACCTTCCACATGTTGTGCAGTTTTCCCATATGTTGTAATCCCAAACATATGAGTTACCAACTCTTTTCAATTGACAGGCAGTTTCATTTTCTTTAGGCTTCCATGCTTTCCTTTTCTTCTTTCTGCATTCAAGATATGTGTGCCCATGTATTTTCCAAGTAGGACAGAATTTGTCCATGTAGGTTTCCTTCTTTGGTTGTTTTACCTAAGATTTACATTCAAATGGTTTATGTCCTTTCTTGTTAAATTTATAACAATTTCGTATGAATAAAGGTGTGGATTTAGTAATACCTTTTATTTTTCTCCTACAAACATTTGACATGTGGCCTGATTTTCCACACTGATTGCATGACTTCTTTCTTGGTCTTAGATTTGTGTAGACATTATTTGGATTATCTTGGTATGGTGATTCTTCATTATCGATATACCCTAGTCTAGTATTGTTTTTGAATCATCTTTTTCCATCCATCCTTTTGGTGCTTTCTTCATCTCTCTTGATCATCTCATTGTGTTGTTGCTGAATTTCTACTTCATGCTTCAATTTTCCATTTTTTCTCTTAGCTCGCCAATATTTTTATCCTTTCAATGAATTCTATTTTCATTTGGTTTTCCTCCTGACTCATAAGAATAATCTGATTGGTGATCTCATGATGATGTTCTATAATTCTTTGTATTTCTGTCTCTTTCTCTTGTAGGTTTTCAATGATATTCCTTCTATCATCAATAGCTAGTGTTCTTTCTTGCTTAGCTTGTCTAGCATTATTCATGACATCAATAATTCTTACCATCAATGTCTCTTGAATGATTTGCAAATATTTCACTTGTCCAACCAAATGTTGATTGAATTCAATCAGACTTGTTATGCTTTCTTCAGATGTGTCTGATGCTTTGCTAGATGTAAATTATGATGACTCAAAGAGATTAGGTATCTCCTCTTCATGGCAGTCTATTTCATTATAGTCAGATGCCATAATCTTTCTTTAATCTAGCAACTATCTCATCTTGATTCTAGCTTCTTTCTATTCTTCATAGAGGATTTGTTTTTCTAGCTTCTGATTCTCAATACTTTTGTCTAGCTTATACCTTTCCATTGTATGACCTTTTCTCTCAAGTCTTTTAAACTTTTCCAAACAAGAGATCTATCTCTGATACCAATTGTTGGATATAATGGAATGGTGTACTGAGAGGGGAAGGGTGAATTAGTACCTTCAAAAATTTTATCACTTAACCTTAATCATTTTAGTAATCAATTGTATTACCAACCATTTGTGCTATCTTATCTTTGTGTATGTTATATCAATTCATTAACTCAATAAGCATGTAAAACATTCATAGAAATATTCATGAAATATGTAGACACATGACACAAGATTTGATAACATAGAAAACCCCTGTTAGAAGGTTAAAACTATGTTGGGGATGAAGCTTCACTATCTGCAAAATGGAAGGGGTCAGTTAAGGCTTACAATTTTGATCACTTTTGATGATCTAACCTGTTAGGTGTATTATGTAGAGACTGGTTAATGTCTACTCTATTAAGATCTTTAACAATATTGTTTAGTGTGCACTCAGTTAAGATATTTATAGAGGATTGGTAAATCCACCTTTCTTGAAAGGATTTCTTCTATTTGCTACACTTGTTAGAATATAGACAAAAATATTTAGTGATCTGAGTGTATGCACTCTACAATTTCTGGTTATAGATCCATTAAATTCACATGTACAATGTATCACCTAATGTGATTGATTAATACCTTTATTTCTTGGTATCCTTGAATCTGGTTCTTGATAACCTAATTCATCTTTTGATGTTCTTGCTTGAAACTCTTAGTCTGATCCATAGATGTGCTCCTTGGATACTATCATCCTCACATTTGTATGAAATGAATGATCACATACCTATTTATATAATAGATTGACCTAATTAAGTTTCACATATTACAAATATAACTCTATGATCAAAGGTTTAAAACTTGACCTTGATCTCGTAGTTTGCATATTTTCAATTAGTTAGACTGATTAAAACAATTACAATTACATTTCTTGTCCCTTAAGAAATGGTTTTAAATCAAATCAAAATGTTAAATATAAAACATAAGTGTTTTATCTGATGTGGAAATTAGATCCACATTTCTCAGGATATAACTGACTTTCGGTGATCGATGCTCGTGCTCTGTCGAGTTTATTTTCTTTCTTCTCTGTCGGTTTACACTTCAACATTTTTGGGTTGAACTATGCAAACTATGACGGGTTTACACTTTTACATACTAATGGAAAATATGTCTTCAATTGGAATTATTTTTGAGGCACTGATTAACCCCCCCTCTGAGTTATTCTAACAATTGGTATCAGAGATTTGGTGCTTGGAAGAGAGTCTAAAGACTCAAGCTAAAGATCACAAGATTATTAAAAGGGATGTGCCTAAGTTGAACAAAGAAAACTTTGCATCATGGAAAAGTAGGATATGACTTCACCTATCATTTATTGGAAATGATGTTACACAATACGTGGATACTGAATTTGTTGCACCTACTAGACCTCCGACTGTTGATCAATTGAGAGAAAAACATGAACACAATTCTATGATGATAGAGGGTGATACCACAATAGTGGGTTACACTTTTTTGCCTAAACAGACATTGAACTCTACATTTTGAGAAAAACTTTCACATTCAGATGCATATTGTCATTAAACTGTTTGAAATCAAAAGACAAAGTAAACTAGAGTCTTTTAGTATTTTCTGTCTAGATTCTAAATTTATTTTTTTTGAATTGATTTTAATGGTTTTTTTTTCTCCCACTAAAAGTGCTATGTTGCTGAAAACGTCTTTTTCAAAAAGGTACAATGACTTCGTACAACATAACTTTTTTTCTAAGATAGCTATCAATGTGCTTCTTTTGAATTTGGTTTTGTAACATCCATACGGAGGGCATGCAATTGTTTTGATGACATTATTATGATTATTGCATATTTTATGAACGTTTGAAGTAGAGTCAACTGTAATTTTGACATACCTTGACTGCGTAACTGATAACTTGTTGTGTATTTATCGAAATTTAAATATATTTTTTTTGATAGAAAGAAGACTCAAAACTGGAGGGCACTGTTATTTTTCAAAAAAAAAATTATATTTTCTACTATTTTTCATTGAACGTCAAACCTAGAAGTTTATATTTGATAAAAAACCTACATCTGATGCACGTCAAAAAACATAGACCTAATTAATTCAAAATTTGTCAAATCTATATTCGT
>MU228406.1:96148-113395 GCA_018584345.1 Thuja plicata
AGGAGGTGTCCCTATTCTTTCATTTGAGCCCTGCGCTTGAGCCCCGAAGCCATGAAAACTGTAGATTTCTGTTAGCCTTTGCAGATAGCCTCAATTTTGGGGGTTTCGATAGAAAGTACTTTCGATCAAAACTAATTAGTTTCGATCGAAAGTAATTTCTTCATTTAACATGCATATGGGTCACAATCCCACTAAAACCTTTACTAGCTTATTTTTGATCAAAACTAACTTAGTTTCGATCAAAACTAGGTTAGTTTCGATAGAAACTAAGAAAAAAAGGTAGTTTCGATCGAAACTATTAATGTTTCAATCGAAATAATCAAGTACTTTCTATCAAAAGTACTTGACTAAATCCTCCCACCTCGCGAATTCGTGAGGAATTTCTTCCTCCAAAAAAGTGTAACCCACTATTGTGGGATCACCCTAGAACTTGCTTCTTCACTCTCCAATGCTGAATTTGAATATTTCAATTCATCCATAACTACAAAGAAAATGTGGGACAAACTCAAGCTAGTACATAGAGGAGATACAAATGTGCTGAGAGCTAAAGTTGAAAGCCTAAGAGGAAATTTTGATGACCTAAGAATGAAAGGAGATAACATCACTTAGTACAATGGAAGAATAAAAGAAGTTATTAATTCTATATGAGGATTAGGAGGAGTACTTGAGGAAGAAATAATGGTAAGTAAAATTCTGAGAACCTTACTACATTTTATGCTATTAGAGTATCTATAGTTCAAGAAATGAGAGAAGTAGAAAATAACAATGTTACTCTTGATAGTTTAATTGGTAGACTTATTTCATTTGAGATGAAAAACTATGACAACATTGTCTTACCAACTATTGAGTCTACATTCAAATCTTCTCTGAAAATAAGAAAATCTAGTCACAAACACACTATGAGAAATGATAGTAAAAGTGATAGTCATGAACAAGAACTTGATGAAATAGAAGCACTAATGGCTAGAAGATTGCAAAGAGGTAAAGGAAGAATCAAAGGTAAATTACCATTGGTATGTTTTAATTGCAAAGAAATTGGACACTTTGTTACTAGATGCCCTAAAAAGAAAAAAGGATGAAAGAAACAATGACAGATCTTATGAAAGGAAGTTTGACAGAAGTGATGACTGAGACTATAGAAGCAACCGAAACTCTGACAGAAGAGATAACTGAGACTACAAGGACAAAGGCAAGAAGGCTTGTTAGCTGGTTGAGAACAAAGCTGAAAATAATGACACTGAGTCTAATGAAGATGTTGAGGTAGTATTTCTTTCTATGAAGGATGATTCAGATGAAGAAGAAAGGTATGTTGAAACTACACTCATATCTAAAGATATAAAAAATGATTTCTAGATTATTGATAGCGATTGTACTCACCACATGACTATAGATAAGGAAAAGTTTGAAACTTTTGAATATTATAATGATGGATCAGTTAGGATGAATAATGACTAAACTTGTCTAGCTGAAGGAAAAGGAAACATCATGTTGATTAATTTGATCAGATGTAAAAATGCATATTGGGTGAAAGGACTTGACTATAATCTATTAAGTGTTCACAAATTAATAACACATGACACCAAGTTGCATTTGATAAAAAAAAGGAAAAGATCTATAATGGAATAGGAAGGTTGATTAGTACTGGTGAACAAACAAAAGGTAACATATTCTATCTTTAGAATATTGACACCACTTGTTTATTGGCTAGAAATGAAGACATTTGGTTGTGGCATAAAAGGTTAAGTCATGTGAATTTTGACAACATTGTTAGGATAAGAAAGAAAATAAAAGTAAGAGGCTTACTAAGCATGTCAAATCCCGACCATGTCATGTGCAAGAATTGCCAAAAATGTAAAATGACAAAGTCTAGTTTCAAGAGAAAAACCTACACATATAATGCTATTCTATAGTTAGTCCATACTACTTATGTGGACCAATGAGAACAAAAAGCTATTATGGTGATAAATACGTCATTCTATTTGTTGATGACTATTCTAGGATTATAACTGTCATGTTCTTAAAAGAGAAATCTGAATCATTTAAGATGTTCAAATGGTATAAAGCTATAGTAGAAAAGAACTGAAATGTTTAAGATCAGACAGAGGAGAATTTATTTATGATGAATTCACTAACTTTTGTAACGAGCATGGAATTACAAGACATGTTTCTGCACCAAGAACACCATAGCAAAATTGGATTGCTGAAAGGAGGAATAGATCAATTTTTGATTGCTCCAGAACACTAATGATTGAAAAAGGCATCACACAAACATTTTGGAGAGAAGTTGTAAGTACTACTGTCTATACACTAAACTGAGTTCAATTGAAGAAAGACACCAATATGACACCTTATGAGGTATGGTATAGATACACACCAAATGTGAGTTAGTCTAGAATTTTTTGGAAATCAATGTTATATATTGAAAGATGATAGAAATGGGAAACTTGACTCTAAAAGTGATGAAGGGATATTTCTAGGATAGTCTACCAAAAGCAAAGCTTATAAATGTCTAAACAAATCTTCTAACAAAATCATTGAAAGTAAAAATGTTAAAGTGGATGAATTTGCTGAGATAAATGGTGAGGAAAGAAGAAAGGAACTAGAAGATTAAAAAATATTTGTCTATAGTGAAGAACCTGACACTCTTCCCGAGCAATAGTGTAACACTACGGAGTGACATAATAATGCAACTGTGCAATAGGCTGCATACATCAAAAATAAGGAAAATGCTCACAATGGTGAACTGAGCGATGAAGAGAAAGATAAAGGTAAAAATTATGATTAGAATGATGAGCATATATCTAAACCTGTAATTGATAAATATGTCAAAAAGCACAATCCACAAGACTAGATCATTGGAGACAAAAGAGCTGGAATGCTCAAACAGGAAGTAAGTCACTTAACACTAGATGTTTGATTTGTAATTTTGAGCCTAAATATGTTAATACTACACTTGAGAATCGAGAATGGGTTAGTGAAATGAATGAAGAGATTGAAAATTTTGAGAAGAACCAAACACCGACATTAGTACCTAGACTGAGTGACAAAAATGTCATTGGCAGCAAATAGATATTTAGAAACAAAATGAATGAGAATGGAGAAGTCACAAGGAACAAAGAAAGATTTGTATACAAATGGTATGCACAAGAAGAAGGTATTGACTATAGAAAAACCTTTGCACACGTTGCTAGACTAGAAGGAGTGAGAATTATACTTTCTTATGTTGCTTTAAAAGGATTCAAAGTATACCAAATGGATGTTAAATGTGCATTTCTAAATGGAATACTAGAAGAGGAGGTATACATCGACCAACCTAAATGGTTTTTTGATCCTCACAACAGAAACATGGTATATAAACTATGCAAAGCCTTGAATGGACTAAAACAAGCATCGAGAGCATGGTATAAAAGAAATCACTCTTATCTCATTATTATTGGATTTTCTAGAACAAGTGGTAATAGTAATCTATATTTGAAAGGAGAAATTGATGATAAATTTTTTATTTCTGAGAAATTTGTTGATGATATCATATTTGGAGGTAACGATATGCTATGCAAATCATTTGCTGATGAAATGAGAAAAGAATTTGAGATGTCAATTTTTTGAGAGATCAAATTATTTCTTGGTCTATAGATTCTACAAAAGGATGAAGGAATCACACAATCCAAATACATCAAAGAATTTTTGAAGATATTCAAAATGGAGGACTCCAAACCATTTGAAACACTTATCGCAACCAGATGCAAATTGATAAAGGAAGACATGACAACTGAGGTAAATCAGACCTTATACAACTCTATGATTTGCAAACTAATATATGTTGTACACACAAGACCAGATATAGAACATGCATTTAGTATAGTTGTAAGATTCTCTACTAATCCCAATGAATCACAGATGATTGCTGGTAAAAGAATTTTGAGATATCTAAAGAATACCGAAGACTATGGTTTGTGGTATAATAAAGAAGGAAAATTTGAGCTACAAGTTTATACTTATGTTGACTGGGCTGGAAACATAAATGATAGAAAGAGCACAACACAAGGAGAATTCTTTATGGGTGATAGATTTGTCACATGGATAAGTAAAAAAGAAAGGATGCATATCTCAATCAACTACAGAAGAAGAATATGAGGTTTCTACTACAAATCACTCTAACATTGCATGGATCAAGCAATTACTGAAAGGTATGAATATGGAAATTATTGACCCAGTAATTATCTATTATGATAATACTAGTGCTATAAAAATTTCAAAGAACCCTATAATGCATGCTAAGACAAAGCACATAGCTATTAAGTATCATTACTTGAGGGAACAAGTACAAGAAAAAGATGTGATACTAGAATATGTACAATCTAAAAAACAACTAGAAGACATATTCACAAAGCCATTGCCAAAATATACATTTGAGTACCTGAGGAAAATACTAGGGGTCTGACCCTTGTCTATTGGTCACTAAGCTGACTTGGAAGTTGCATCAGCCTACACATTATCATAAGATCAGTCATGTTGATGTAAGCTAGGATATGGACTTTAATTTAATATCACTACATGAAGTTACTTATATGAACCGAACACCAGAGATATTGTTGGCTACTACAGAGCTATATTGCTAATGGATAGAAGAATTTAATGATATATTTTTATTTGGCATTGCTGTCAAAGGGAGAGGAATATATCTATATGAAATATCTATCATGATCATCCAAAGTGAAAGAAGAGAAATATCCATTAGGGAGAGGAACAGTCAAAGGGAGAGACAAAATCTAAAGACAAAATTGCTATATGTATCCATTGAAGGGAATGAAGAAAGGGAGAGCACTCTGCAAGAATCAAATCTAAGCTAGCCAAGCTTACCAAGAATGAGATATTTTAATTGGTTATAGAATGGTAAGTTTGGTATGTTATTGAATATTTCATATTGATTTGATAGTATGTTTCCATCAATGCCAAAGGGAGAGATTGATGAACTAAAGCTGATTGAATGTTTGAAGATGATAAGTTGATGATCCCCAAGCTGAACAAAGTAAATGCTAGACATTAAATCACTTAATGTATTGTATTTTCATTAATTTCAACCTAATATATTATGATTAATCATACACATAATGTCATAATAATTGAATATCTAAAGAGATTTTTTTTTTGTTGTCGGTAAAGGTATAAATTGAGTGGCAAGGTTACCCGAGAATAGTGAACCCTAAGTAGTTTACAGTGTTTCCCCACAGACATACAACACCAATGGAAAGTGTTATCTGAGAGACATAGTAGTACTCAAGGATAGTGTTACCTAAGATTAGAAGTACCTGATATTTAGTGTTACTAAGAAAACTAAGCGTTGATGACTGAAATCAACTAGAGTTAGAAAATGATAAAACTACTTAGCTGGTCGAGCTATATTTAGAGTTAACTGATTGATTGATTGATTTTCACTGACCAATATAACTAAGGATAAGAAGAAGATTTAAAGCTATTTGTATTCACAGTTTTCAAGGAGAAATCTATGGAATCAAACTAAAGCAAATCTTTAAATATTAAAGCAATGCATGGGGGAATTTGCAGATCAACAAGGAATCTACATCAAGAACAAGAAAGACAAGGAGATTGAAACAGTGAAATCATGTCTATATAAAGAGAGAAGGAATTAATTATATAAAAAAGAAATGATGAATATAATTCTAGTGAAGATATCTAAGTCTTCAAGCATATCTGATCATACAGGCTGAAGAACAACGCCAAGAATTCTCCAGATACCGAGCAAGAGAAGGAAGAGCATTCACCAAGTAGAATGAAGAAAGTGTGTACTAAGATGGGAGGGGTGAATTAGTACCTCTAAAACTTTTGTATATTTTAACATTTATCCTTTAAGCTATCAAATGTTTATCCATCCATCTATTCTATACTATCTTGATGTAATATGTATCAATTTATAAACTTAACCATACATGCGAACATTCATAGAAATATTCATGAAAGTAATTGACACATAACACAAGATATGATATCACAGAAGACTCCTGTTAGGAAGTAGAAACTATGGTGGGGATGACTCTCACAAATTATTCACTATCTGCATATTGGAAGGGGTCGGTTAAGGCTTACAATATGATCACTTCTGATGATCTACATGGTTAAGAGTATCTGTGGAGACCTGTTAAAGTCTACTCAGTTAAGAGGTTTAGAAATAATATTCAGTGGGCACTCGGTTAAGATATTTATAGGTTGACTATTAAATCCACCTCCCTTGAAAGGATTTTTACACTTTGCTTCACTTGTTAGAATGATAGCAAATAATAATTTGACCTGGTGTATGCAATCTCCTATTGTTGATTACATATCCATTTAAGATTACATGAATAAGTATATCACCTAATGTGATTGAATAATACCTCTGATGCTTGGTAGTCTTTGTTCTTGGTACTTGCTAACCAAATTCACCTTTTGTTGTTCTAGTTCTTGAAACTTTCAATCTGATCCATAGATGTGCTCTTATGCTTCATTCATCATCTCATACATTCTCACATCATCTCTTTCATGTATTTTAATGAATGATTACATAGTTTATGTATAAGAGAGATTGACCTAATCAAGTTTCACATAAAATAGTGTTAACTCTAAGATCATAGGTTTACAACTTTACCTTGATCTCCTAGTCTATGTATTTTAAATCAGTTAGACTGATTAAAGCATTTACATCCATGTTTCTTGTCCATAAAGAAATGGTTTTAAAAAAATCAAGACTCTATAAATAGAACATGACTTTTTTATCTGACATGGAAGTTAGATCCACCTTTTGTGGGCTGTAACTAACTTTTGGTTTTTGATAGTTGGTTATGCTCTAAAGTCAGTTAGACTGATTCTCGATGTTCCTTCTTGAAATTTCTCTCAAGTTCCTCGTGAATTTTCTTTCGGTTTGCACTATGAACTACTTGTTGGGTTCCACTTTCAGGTTCCGCTTTATCCTTTCTACTTTGTAATTTTGGTTTACACACAAAATTGTGTCATCAATTTTCTTTTGTACTTAGCAGTTTTTAGTGATCTCTGATATCTGCATTTTCGGTTTACTCTTTTTCCTGTCTTTCGGTGTATGCTTACCAAAAGTTTTCTTTGCATACTAATGGAAAATTAATGTCATCAGAAAGAAGGGGAGCAAAGGATTTGAAGAGAACATTGACTAGAGAGGTATTATGGACTAACAATAGATCTGAAAATCTGCAAGTTAAATTTGTATTATTGAACAAATCATTTACTATTTCAGTTTAACCATTGATTCAAAAAATCTCTTAACCGTGTGGGATTTAACCATCCTTATTGTATTGAGATACTCAAGAGTATCAAATATTTTTTTGTTGGCAACATAGTGAATGCGAGGTAAAAAGATAAACTATTAGTTTTGAATCCTCTAAGAAGGCTGCACTTATCATTGTGTTTGTAACCTTTAACAAGGTTGGCTCCTCACCCAGCTCACTTTAGAAGAGTGAATTTTTTTGGTTACTGGTCCCAAGTTGTTTTTCCATTAACACGGTTTCCACATTAAAAATCCATGTGTCAAATATGTATATGGTTCATTAATTTGATGTTTTTCTTTACACATTACTAAAATAGGTTTGGTCAGTAAAACACTAATTTTTAATTGTTGCTATTCGGTAAAGGTCACAAACAAATAAATAGTATATCTAACCAAGCAGTATATATTTGTTAAGAACGTTTACATGCATACATCTTGTAGGACTGAATGATAACTGAAGGTATTATATTTGAGATATAATTTTTGGTTGGATTATTGGAATTATTTTTGAGGCCACTGATTCACCCCCCCTCTTAGTTATTCTAACAATCTATTCATTTGGTTTCATTTTCTCTTGCATATTATGTTATTTCATAAAATAACACATCTTTTCTTATTACAAGAATTTTCTCTACTGGATCATACAACATGTATGCTTTATGTTTAGTTTTATAACTAATAAAAAACCATTTTGGGCATTTATCATCTAATTCAAACCATTTTTTTCTTTTAACATGTGTGCAAAAGAAACACATCTAAAAACACTGAAGTGATCAACAGTTGCATTTACCATAGACAATATTTGTTAAGTAATTATTCATTTAACCAATTTTTTAGTACTTCTATTTAGAAGATACATTGTTGTACATACTACTTATTCCCAATAAATTTTATATAATTTTTTCTCTTTCAAAATACTTCTTGGTATTTTAATAATTATCATATTCTTCCCTTCAGCAACTCCATCTTCTTCTAGAGTGTCAAAAGTAGTGAACTCTCTATCGATTCCATAATTTTAGAAACAATTTATAAATCAATTTGACTTATAGTCACCTTAGTTGTTTGACCTTGTCACTTTTATATACTTATAACTTTTTTTTCAACTAACCTCTTGAACTCTACAAATTTTTCAAATACTTCTAATTTTTAACCAAACAATACACCCAAGTTATTCTTGAGTAATCATCAATGAAGGTTATAAAATACTTGAATTTATTCAAATAAGGTGTTTCCATAGGACCAAAAAAAATTGTATGGATTATCTTAAGATGTTGTTTAGCTCTATTAGATTATCTAATAGGAAAGTTTATCCTCTATTTTTTGTAGACAATAAACTTTGCACACATATCTTTTGTGTCTTCAATGAATGGTAGAAAATAATCTAGTTTTAGTATTTTGAGTAAACTCAACCCATTAAAACTGAGGTTCACACCATATCATTTGTGCCAAATTTTAATTTTATTTATTTTTCTATACCTTCGTGCTTGGTTCCCATGAGTGAAGTGAAGAGGCGACACCCTATCTCTTATTAGTTTTACTATTACAATAACTACATCACTTTTTAATTTCATCTCTTATTATGCACTCATTCTTATGAAGTTCACATCATGTTTTTCCCTAATATTTGTCCAACAAACAAAAAATTCCTTTTGAGTGTTCGAACCAATAGTGTTTTATTGATATGTGTAACTTTACTACACTCTTTGGTATTTGCAATAGTACCCTTACCATTTAGTCCATGACAATTGTTATGTCCTAATATAAATGGATACATGCTCACAAGTATGGAATCTCTACTTTTAGGGACTATCTTCCAATACTTTTATTTTAAAACTTGATTAGGTAGAGGCAAAGAAAAAATTATTGCACTGTTTATTTATTTGGCTTCAAAAAATATGATCTTGATGTAGGAGCATCTTGGAGTCTTGACAATGTTTCATTAATAAAAAATATTTCCCTTTAGTTTGTTTTATGGTTTGTTCGTATTGGGCAGTATTGTTGTTTTAGGTCACGGTCACTCTTGTTGGCTCATTATCTTATGTGATCAGATGGGTTTGTTCTAGACACCTTGAAGAATATTTTTCTATGATCATATCATATTTTTTTTCTTGGGGAAGGCATCTTGAGTATGGTATGGTCCTATTTTTATTCTTTTCCCTATTGGAAAGATTTATTTGGATTTTGATCTTGTGTTGTAGTTTGAAATTGTGATCATGCATTTACTTTTAACACATATCTAGAAGGAATTTCCTATGATCGCATCTCATTTGGTTCATGGTTGTTTGAGTTTAGATTCCTCTTGTGGCTTTGGGTAATATGTCCATTTATATTTTGGACCGATCTATGTGATTTATCACGTGATTGGTGATTGTTGGATCTTAATGTGTATGATCATTGATCATGATTTTTAGGATTCATGTGGACCTATATTTATGATCGTGAATCCTTATGTTCTATTTTGCTGATTGATGTTTCACATGTTTGGTCTTGTCCTAAATATTGTTAAATGTTTTCTTGGCCGACGTGTTGGTGGAAATGTATAAATGTAATGTCTTTGATGTATCTTAGAGAGAATCCATCGGGTAGTTGAGGGTAGCATCGAAGGGGATTATGATAGTTTTGAGATTTAACAGATTAGAATGTAGGATCTAAGAGTTATTTTGTAATGAGAATTTACAGCCTGACACATTGATCTTAATTATTGTTCATGACAATAAAATTTGTTCTTTTGGATTCATATCATTGTGTTTCTTTGTTATTTCTACTCTGTTGATTCTGGCTGCAAGGTTGGACATCTCCATTGGGTCCAAACTCTTTCCTTGACTATGTTAGGTGGTATCAAAAAAAGTTTTGATATTGTGGTGGGAGTAGTTTGACATCCTTGACTTGCAAAGTTCCAAGGGTGTTTCTTGTGAGGTGGTAAAATTCACTTTTTTTTTGTGACATTGTTGTTATATTTTTAAAATTCAAATTCAACACAAGAGTTGACAAATGATTCTTTTTTATCCTTAATTGATATTTTTCATATTTACTTTCTTCTATAGTAAATGATTTAGGTAAATATTCTTCCTTCTCCTCCTCAAACTCATCAATTACCATCTCTTTTCCTTTTGTTTTATTTTCTTTGTCATATTATGTTATTTCATAAAATAACACATCTTTTCTTATTACAATAATTTTCCCTACTAGATCATACCAACCTGTATGCTTTATGTTTAGTTCTATAACTAATAAAAAATCATTTTAGGCATTTATCATCTAATTCAAACCCTTTTTTTCTTTTCATATGTGTGCAAAAGAAACACATCTAATAACACTGAAGTGATCAACACTTGGGTTTACCATAGATAATGTTTGTTATATTGTCATTCATTTAACCAATTTTGTAGTACTTCTATTTAGAAGATACATTTTTCTGCATACTACTTCTTCCCAATAACTTTTATCAATTTTTGTGTCTTTCAACATAATTCTTGGTATTTTAATAATTTTTGGATTCTTCCCTTCAACAACTCCATTTTCTGGTAGAGTGTCAGAAGTAGAGAACTCTCTCGATTCCATGATTTTATAAAAAATTTATAAATCAGTTTGACTTATAGTCACCTTAGGTGTTTGAACTTGTCACTTTGATATACTTATCACTTTTTTTTCAACCAACCTCTTGAACACTACAAAATTTTCAAATACTTCTAATGTTTAATCAAACAATACATGAGAGTTTTTCTCGAGTAATCATCAATGAAGGTTAGAAAATATTTGAATTTATTGAAATAAGGTGTTTCCATAGAACCAAACAAATTTGTATGGATTATCTCAAGATGTTATTTAGCTCTATTAGATTTTCCAATAGGAAAGTTTATCCTATGTTGTTTGTAGACAATACACTTTTCACACATATCTTTGGTGTCTTTAATGAATGGTAGAAAATCAACTAGTTTTAGTATTTCAACCCATTAAAACTGAGGTGACTATATTGTTTGTGCCAAATTTTATTTTTATTTATTTTTTTATACCTTCATGCCTGGTTCCCATGACTGAAGTGAAGAGGAAATACCCTATAACTTAATAATTTTACTATTGCAACAATTACAGTCTTTTTTATTTTCTCTTAGTATGCACTCATTCATATGAAAGTTACTTGATATATTTTTCCCTAATATTTGACCAACAGACCATAAATTCCTTTTGAGTGTTGAAACCAATAATATTTCATTGATATGTTTCACTTCACTACACTCTTTGGTAATTGCAACAGTACCATTACCATTTCTTCCATGACAATTATTATATCCTAGTACAAATGCATACATGCCAACAATTGTTATACCTATATTTATAATCGTGAATCCTTATGTTCTATTTTAATTATCGATGTTTCACACATTGGGTCTTTTTGTAAATGTTGTTGAATGTTTCCTTTTGTAATTCTTTGTTTGGCCAACCTATCGGTGGAAACATATTAATGTAATGTCTTTGATGTATCTTAGAGAGCATCCAAGAGGTAATTGAGGGTAGCATCCAAGGGGATGATAGTTCTAAGATGTAACAGATAAGAATTTAGTATTTGAGAGTGATTTTGTAATGGTTCATCACTGGGAAGGCCTTACAACCCAATCTATTGATGTAAATTGTTGTTGATGACAGTAAAATCTCTTTTGTTCAATTCATATCAATGTGTTTCTTTATTATTTTGGTTGTGTTGATTATTTCTGCAAGGTTGCACATCTCCATTATGGAAACTATTTCCTTGACTGGGTTAGTTGGTATTAGAGCAAGTTTTGATATCGTGGTGGTAGTAATCTAAGTTGTTGGAGTTGAAAATCTCCTAGGCATTGGTTGTGAGGTGGTAAAATTCACTTTTGTTTGTGACATTGTTGTCATTTTAAAAAAATTTGAATTCAACATAAGAGTTGATGGATGATTCTTTTCAATTTTTTAAATGATATTTTTCATATTTAATTTCTTATATAATAAATTATTTAGGTACATCTTCCTCCTCTTCCTGAACCTCATTAATTACCATCTCTTTTCCTTTTGTTTCATTTTCTTTGGAAAATTATTTTATTTCATTAAATAACACATGTTTTCTTATTACAATAATTTTTCCTACTAAGTCATACAACCTGTATGCTCTATGTTTAGTTCTATAACTAATAAAAAATTATTTTAGGTATTTATCATCTAATTCAAACCCTTTTTTCATTTCACATGTGTGTAAAACCAACACATCTAAAAACACCGAAGTGATCAACACTTTCCTTTACCATAGACAATGTTTTTTAAGTAGTCATTCATTTAACCAATTTTGTAGTAATTATATTTAGAAGATACATTGTTGTGCATACTACTTCATCCCAATAACTTTTATCCATTTTTTTTCTATTTCAACATACTTCTTGGTATTCTAATAATTGTCCTATTCTTCACTTCAACAACTCCATTTTCTGGTAGAGTGTACGAACTAGTGAACTCTCTCTTGATTCCATGATTTTAGCAACAATTTATAAATTAATTTGACTTATAGTCACCATATTTTTTTTAACCTTGTCACCTTTATATACTTATAACTTTTTTTTACCAAACCTCTTGAAACCTACAAATTTTTCAAGTACTTCTAATTTTTAACCAAACAGTACACCCAAGTTTTTCTTGAGTAATCATCAATGAAGGTTAGAGAATACTTGAATTTTTACAAATAAGTTGTTTCCATATAAAAACTCAGAATATTAAATTTACTAAAAATATTTAAAAATAACCATTTTTTCACTAATAAAACATTACATATAACATTTACAAAACATAAAAATAAATAAACAACAAAAAAGTGGTCGAATCTTACTCTCTCAAAAATATCATCATCCCCTCTCCCACTCCAACAAGCTTGTAGGTTGCAAATGAGGGGCAAATGAAGCACGGTGAGTGTTTTTTTTGTGGAGGTTTTAGCTGAGTACTAGTCGACCGAGTATGATTTCACCAGTTTTGGTTTGGTTGAATCACCCATGCAACTCGTCCTCCATGTAGGTGCCATGTGGCACCATGTATGTTCAGCTCTATTAGATTCAGCTGAATCTTACTTGGGTGAATTGTACTCAACTAGATCTGTCCACATATCCTAAAGTGCAATAAAGGTTTGCTACTTTTACCATGAACAACATTTTCAAAACAACATTAAGTTGGATGATATTAGTTTTGGTTACTGATCATGTTGTTGATATTCTTGTTTTGTCATTGATGTCAACATATATTTCTATGGAGAAGACAAACTGGCTACTTAACTGGAAGGAGTGTACAGACACTGTATAGATGATTCAGAATGATCAAAGTTGGATTTATGTAGAAGGATGTGTGTTGACCTTATTCCTAAGGTTGCTTGGCTCTATGTTACATACTGTGGATGTTATAGTTAATTTGGTGAAGACTGGTTTTCTGGACTGTAACTATGATTCCGGATAGAGTAGGTCTCTATGTTTCGGGTATATCTTTTTGGTGAAGATATTTCAGAACTTGCGAGCTGACTGATGGACAACTGACATATGGTAGAGTAATGGGTTGAGTTTGATTAATGTTTGGATATAGACGATGTTAGTTGTGGCATGTATTCTAGAGAAGACCTATTTCCTGTCTAACTTCAGACATGTAGCATGTGAAATTAATTTTGAGCATGAATTACAAATCTAGAAGTATATGTAATGGATTGTAAATTTTTTATACTTGTTATAGATACCATGGGTATCTTAGCAAGGGGCTATACAATTATTTGTATGATGGAAAGTCTTATTTGGCCGACCTAGTTTATTATGTATTAGGAAAGCTTAACTTACCAACCTAATGAATTAATGTAAGAGGGTATATATGAATGATAATTTCTTGTGGAGAAGTGTGAAAGAAATAGATAAATAATGAGAGGTGTAAAAGTTGTGAAGGTTGTTGACTGCTAGATACAAGTAGAGTTGATACTTCACTAGAAATGACAAAGCAAAGACAGTTTCTATCAAAAAGTTTGCTGGAATGTGTATTTTCTTTATACACTTGACTCAAATTGTGAATCCTTGAGGGTGGCTTTAACCTTATTTGGGAAATGTTCCCTGGTAGTGAGCCTACTATTTTCTTTGACTCCTAATAGGGTCTGTCACCTAATAGGGACTGTGTACTGTAATGTTGTAAAAAGCTCCTAACAGGGCTAATATCTTTTAACATAGATACTATAATCTCAGTACATTATTTGTTGGTGTTAATTCCCACTGGGGTTTTACCTTTAACAAGGTTTCCTCAACAAAAAATATTGTGTTATGGTGTTGGGATTTACTTTTTTATCATTTACATTTGTAGATTTGGTTTATAAAGTATAAAGTTTAATAATCTAGATTACAACTGATTCACCCCCCTCTTAGTTTTCTTGTGGACTATTATTCCCAACAATTGGTATCAGAGCTATTGGTCCTCAAAGATAAAGTTTAACGGCTTGAGGTGATCCTAAAGATGACTACTATAGGAAGGATAGTTCAAAGTTTGATCCTGAAAACTTTGATAATTAGTAGAACAATATGACAACACATTTGCTATGTTTGGGAATTAATTATTGGATGATAACAAAGAAGAAGGAAAAGGTAGTGACTGATGATGAATTAGAGAAAGCCAATGAATATCAAAAGAAGCTATTCTCATGCAATATGGTAGCAAGAGAATCCTTTATTAGTGCACTATCAGAAGGAGAATTTACTAAAGTAAAGGACTTGGAATCTTCACATGAAATCTGGACAAGACTAGAAGCACTATATGACAAGTTTACTAAGCAAGCAAAGTTATAGAACTTGAAGACAAAGATGGAATCACTGAAGATGAGAGAGGATGAGAACATCAAAGTATATGCATAGAGAATTACTGAGGTAGTTATTGGTATTAGGAACTCTAGAGGAACTTATAGTGAGAGGATTACTGAGGTAGTTACTCAGATCATTGACACCTGCATATAGAACCAAATTTTAGGCTATAGAGGAGATCATACCTTTGACACCAAACTTCACCAGAGAGATGTTAATTGGAAAGCTAACTACATTTTAAGCCACACAATTGGGAGATACTTTACCTAAGCTTGAGTCAACCTTCAAAGGAACCGTACACAAAAGAAAAAGAATCTTACCTAGAAATGCAAGCACGAGCAGTAATGATCTAAGAGAAGAACTTAGAGCCTATGGTAATGAATGGGAAAAAATACAGGAAGAAGAAAGAAAGATAGATGAAATCATAGCACTAATTTCTAGAAGAGAAAAGAGAGGTAAGGGTAAGTTTGAGGGTAAATTACCTTTGAAATGTTTTTCATCCAACAAGGTCGGTCATTTTGTATCTAGATGTCCTACAAGAATTCCAAAGCACAAACCTAAGTTTTTCAAGTCTAAGTTCTTAACAGATAAGGAATGTTATCATGCTAGTGAAGGTATATCTGATGATGAAGATGGTGACTATGATGAAATTAGATTTATTTCTATTAAAGATGATGAACCTATGCATGAAGAAAAAGAATTAGTGTCTCGAGTTGAAAAGAAATTTGAATGGGTCATAGATAGTGGTTGTTCACATCATATGACTGGAGATAAAAATAAGTTTGTGAGTTTGAAAAGATATGATGGTGGTGTTGTCATATTTGGTGACAATACTCCTAAAATCATTATTGGAATTGGATCTATTTCCTTGGATGGAAAGACTAACACTAACAATGTATTACTTGTTGATGGAATTAAGCATATTTTGTTCAGTGTTGGACAACTAGTGGACAAGGGTTATCAACTGAAATTCATAAATGGAAAATATTCTATCAAGAGTAAAACAAGAGACTTGAGAGGATCTGGTACTAAATCTAGAGGTAATGTATTTGAATTGAACACATATGAAGCTTCTTGTTTTATTGCAAAGGTTGATGATAGTTGGTTATGGCACAAAATATTTTGTCATGTTAATTTTGATAACATTGTGAAGGCAAGTATGACAAAAGGAGTAAGAGATCTACCTAGAATCGTAAATCCATTTAACACTATGTGTAGAGAATGTGTTATGGGGAAACATAATAGAAGCACTTTCAAGAGAAAAGCTTATTCATCAAAAGGGAAGTTGGATCTGGTGCATACATATATGTTTGGTCCTACAAGAACAAGATCATACTATGGTGAAAGGTATTTTATAATTTTTGTTGATGACTTTTCTAGAATGATGTGGGTTATGTATATTTGAGAGAAAAATATGAAGCATTTGATAATTTCAAGCTATTCAAAGTGATGTGTGCATAAATGTTGACACACTTCTATGAATCATTCCATCCAAGGTTTCTCAAGAATGAGGCCTCAAATATCGATCCATAGCTCTCTAGTCATGGATGTGTAAAAATGTAAAATGAAGGCCCTCAGATTGACCTAGTTGTGTCTATTGCAAATACACCATGAAACAAGAGATTCAAATGCATGAAAATGAAATCTACTCTATATGATTGCAATGCATGAAAGGAAATTAACCTAAATGATAACAATGCATATTTAATCTATGAAAGGAAATATGAATGCAAATCTAATCTATGGAAATAAACATGATTCTAATCTATATGAGGAGACATGAATGCAAGAATAAAGAAAACAAGAAGAGAGCTTGAGTGCCCAAATTCTCCTCCAAAATTGCTCTCCAAACCTGCAACATAACAATACTATGAAAACCTAATATGAAAATGAGAAGGAGAGGTCTCCTTTTGAAGAAAAGTGAACGATTGAGATTAAGAGGCAAAAATCAAAGGCTATAATTAAGAGGCAAAAACCCACCACTTAGAAAGATGTAAAGAAAAGGGGATTTTTATTTAATTTATTGCCTTTTCCATCAAATAAAGTGCTTTAAGTGGGGATTTTTATTTATTTAATTAAAAGAGGGGTTTTCTTTCAATTAAATAAATTAGAAGAATTTTATTTAATTAAATGGGA
>MU228406.1:126985-143445 GCA_018584345.1 Thuja plicata
TTAATTAAATAAGATAAATTTTATTCAATTAAAAGGGAGATTAAATCTTTTAATTAAATAAGATAAATTTTATTTAATTAAAAATAAAATTAAATCTTTTAATTAGATAAAAATGATCAAACCTAAGGAAATATTGGAATAATTGAATTAATTACAATTTGATCAAGGAAATTGATTTGAATTGAAAAATGTTTCAAAGCATTGATTCAAAAATTTGACAAATTGATAAAATAATAAATGGGGCCCAAAGTCTAGGCGACCATTTTAGGGTGCATACAAGCAAAAGTTGAGAATGAATCTAGTTTAAAGATGAAGTGTTTGAGATCAAACAGAGGAGGAGAGTTTACATCAGAACTGTTTAATACATACTATGAAGAAAATGGAATACATAGACAGACCTCAGCTCCTAGAACTCCACAATAGAATGGGATAGCAGAGCAAAGAAATTGAACCATATTAGATGTTGCAAGGACTATGTTGCTGGAAGGAAATGTGTCACATGTTCATTGGAGAGAAGCACATGGCACTGCTATGTACACATTAAATAGAATTTAGATCAGAGAGGGTACAAATAAAAATCCTTATGAATTATGGTTTGATCATGCACCTATTGTGGAATATTTAAGAATATTTGGTAGTAAATGTTATATCAAGAGAGATGATGAGATAGGAAAGTTTGATTCTAAAAGTGTTGAAGGAATATTTCTTGGTTATTCTACTCAGAGTAAAGCATATAAATGTTTCAATCTGTGACTGAGGAAACTGATTGAAAGTGCCAATGTGAGGAAAGAATATATGATTGTGGTCAGATAACAGAAATAAGAGAATGAGATTGAAGAAGAAGAACATGCTAAAGCCACTAAGACATTGAAGACACCAAGTTATGTCAAGATAAACCATCCTGAAGATCATATTATTGGTGATGCTAGCAAAGGCATGATGACTAGTTCTAGAGTTAGAGATGAGATTTGTTTGATTTCTCAATTTGAACCATAGACTACTGATGAAGCATGTAGAGATGAATGTTGGCCTAAATCCATGGAAGAAGAACTAGAACAGATAAAGAAAAAAAATACTTGGGAATTGGTTCCAAGACCTAAGAACAAAAATGTGATTGGCACTAAGTGGGTTTTCAGAAACAAGATGGCTGAAGAAGGCACAGTGGTAAGAAACAAGGCTAGACTGGTATGTAAAGGCTACTCACAAGAAGAAGGCATAAACTAAAAAGAAACATTTGCACCTATTTCTAGATTGGAAGATGTGAGACTATTCCTTTCTTATGCTGCACATAACGACTTTAAAGTGTATCAGATGGATGTGAAGTCAGCATTCTGGAATGGTGATCTAGAAGAAGTGTATATTGAGCAACCTGATGGTTTTCCTTTGACAAATGATGAAAACATGGTTTGTAGACTAAAGAAGGCACTATATGGACTAAAAAAAGCACTCAGGGAATGGTATGCAAGACTGGATAAACATCTACTTCATCTTGGTTTCAGAAAAGGTAATGCATGCAGTAATTTGTATTTAAGAACTGATGAAGATGGAATCTTAATTATAGAATTTTTTGTTGATGATATCATTTTTGGAGGCAATGATAAAATGAGTAAGAAGTTTGCTAAAGAAATGGAGAATGAGTTTTAAATTTCAATGATTGGTGAGATGAAATTTTTTCTTGGTTTGCAAATTAATCATAGTAAGAATGGCATTTTTATATCTCAAACCAAGTATCTTAAGGAACTGTTGAAGAAATTTGGAATGGAACATTGTAAACTTGTTGGTACACCCATGGTAACAAGGAACAAACTAACTAAAAGTGATGAGACTCAAAGTGTTGATCAGACCAAGTACATATCAATGATTAGAAGTCTACAATATCTAACACACACTAGACTAGATATTACCAGTGCAGTTGGAATTATGGCTAGATATCAGGTAGATCCTAAAGAGACACATTTTTCTACTATGAAAAGACTCTTTAGATATTTGAAAGGAATAATAGAATATGGATTGTGGTATGAAAAATCTAATCATTTTACATTGCAGGATTTTACTGATGCTGATTGGGCAGGTATTGTGGATGACGGGAAGAGTACAAGTGGTGGTACCTTTTTCCTTGGAGAAAGGTTGGTTTCTTGGTTGAGAAAGAAGAAGAACTGTATTGCTCAATCTAATCTTGATTTAGAGTATATTGTTGCTGCAATAATCTATACACAAGTTGTTTGGATGAAACAAATGTTGAAGAACATTGGAATAATTTTCAAAGAACCAGTGATTATCCATTGTGACAACACCATCACAATGAATATGTCAAAGAATCCTATAATGCATTCAAAGAATAAACATATTTCCATCAAATATTATTTCTTGAGGGAGAAGGTAGTAGATAGAGAGATTAAACTAGAGTATATTAGCACTAAGGAATAGATAGCAGATATATTTACTAAACCTTTACCAAAAGATGCTTTTGAATATCTCAGAGGCATGCTTAGGGTGATGGCCCCTCCCAGTGAACACTAAAATGATGCAGATATGCAGCAGTCAAGTGGATCTCAGAGCTATATCATTCTCTAGACTTAATGTATGGATCTACTCCTTAGGGGGAGTGATCGCAGAAGAATACTATGGAGTACATTTGGGTGATCTTGCACCTAGTTGATTAGACATGAAGATTTGAAAAATCTATATCTTAGAGAAGACTACAGGTGAATTATGGAACCCTTTTCCATTGCTGCCAAAGGGGGAAGAAATCTATGTGAAAATCCCTATTGTATTGGGAAGATTTTTGTTGAGGATATTGAGAAGATTGTATTGAGAGAGAGAGAGAGAGAGAGAGTACTTTTGGGTTGATACATATGGATTTTTCCATATGTTTCCATTAATGCCAAAGGGGGAGATTGGTGGATGATATCAGTTTTCATTACTGATCATGCTGTTGATATTCATGTTTTGTCCCTGATGTCAACATATATTTCTATGGAGAAGACAGACTGGCTACTTATCTAGAAGGAGTGTACGGACACTGTAAGGGTGTTTTAGAAATATCAAAGTTAGATTTATGTAGAAGGATGTGTGTCAACCCTATTCCTAAGGTCGCTTGGCTCTATGTTACATACCGTGGATGTTATAGTTGATTTGGTGAAGACCTATTTTCTAGACTGTAACTATGATTCTGGACAAAGAAGGTCTCTGTATTTCGGGTATATCTTTTTGGCGAAGATATTTCAGAACTTGTGAGCTTACTGATGGATATCTGACATATGTTAGAGTAATGGGTTGAGTTTGATTGATGTTTTCATGTGGATGATGTCATCTGTGGCGTGTATTCTTGAGAAGACCTATTTCCTGGCCGACTTCAGACATGTAGCATGTCAAATTAATTGTGAGCATGAATTATGGATCTGGAACTAAATGTAATGGATTGTAAATGTTGTATACTTGTTATAGATACCATGTGTGTCTTATAAAGGGGCTATGTAATTATTTGTATGATGAAAAGCCTTAATTGGCTAACCTAGTTAATTATGTATTAGGAGAGCTTAACTGGCTGACTTAATGAATTATTGTAAGAGGGTATATATGAATGATGATTCCTTGTAGAGAAGTGTGAAATAGAAAGATAAAGAAAGAGAGGCGTGGAAGCTGCGAAGCTTGTTGAATGTTGGATACAAGCAGAATTGATACTTCATTGGAACTGACCAAGCAAAGATAGTTTCTATCAGTCAGTTCGCTGGAATGTGTATTTTCTTTATACACTTGATTTAGATTATGAATCCTTGAGGGTGTATTTAACCTTCTTTGGGTAGTGTGCCTTAGAAGTGAGCCTACTATTTTCTTTGATTCCTAGCAAGGACTATGTGCTGTAATGTTGTAAAAAGTTCCTAATAGGGCTAATATCTTTTAACATGGATACTATACTCTTAGAACATTAATTGTGGGTGTTAATTCCCATCGTGGTTTTACCTTTAAGAGGGTTTCCTCGACAACAAAAAATGTGTTATGGTGTTGGAATTTACTATGTAATCATTTACATTTGCAGATTTGGTTTATAAAGTATAAATTTTAATAATCTAGATTACAAATGATTCACCCACCCTCTCAATTGTCTTGTGGATTGTTATTCCTAACACATTAGTCCTAATATTTCTTTAACTAAATTAATGCAATATAAACAAGGAGTTAGAGAAAAAAGTGACTAACTGGATTGGTATATTTAAGAATTTTCATGCTCATATTTCTTATCTTGTGCCTAATATTGATGTGCAATGTATTTTCATTTTTAATTTACAAAAAAGACATTAGAGATTAGATTTTTATTTCTGAATTTTCTTCTTTTACTCAATTATGTGCAGTGCTTCATAATTACCAACTTCAAGTGATTCATTTTGAGAGTGCCACTTAAATGGCTCAGGTTGATAAGAGTGATCTTGTAACCAACATTTTTAACAAGATTTAGAAACCAAAGAGATTTATTAATATCAATAATTCAACCAACAATTTTTAAGAGAAAGTGGCAATATCATCCCAAAGTTGTGGTCCCTTTGTTATCTATTTTTGGACCTGCTTGAAATTTTACTCCACTTTCTGAATCTTTTCATAATGTAATATTGATTTTGATTAATGCTAAAGTGTTAACTCTTCCTCTTGCTAAGAGAATTGACACATCCAAACCTTTACCCAAACACTTTGATTACAAAGATTCCTTTCAATCCCATTGTCAACCTTTTCATGATACTAAATTTTTTTTTTCTTTGAAATTTGTCATCAAAGACCTCGTTGATTCTAATGATATATCTTTTGAGGTTGTTAATGATCAATGCAATTTTTTAGCACCTCCCAGCTAAAAATTATAAATTTATACTAAACCTTTTCCAACTCATTTGACCAATGTTGTTTAGTGTACTCAACCTTTGTCTTCTTCTTCCAATCATGTTGTTGAGTATTATAATAAGTGTAATAAATAAAATAATGTTTTCAACCTCATTGATCAAACTAAACCTAAATATAATCACCATGTGGATTGAAAAACACAAAATGGTCCTTCTACTTAGACCACTATGCAAAAAATATTTCTATCATGTACCTCTCAAAGATTGGATAGGTTTCTCTAATCACAGAAATTATTGGATAAAGAATTTGGTGTCTACTCAAAGATCCTGTCTAACCCCAGTTCCAATCATTTTCTCATCATGTCTACTATTTTAGAAGATGGTGTCGGTCAAAAGGCTAATTTTAAATTTAATTTGATGTGCTTTAGGGAAATAACTTATTCCCCTTTTTAAAAGAATGGTGGTCATCTACTCATTCCATATATTGTTCTAGGATGTTATAGTTCATCAAGAAGCTTAGTTATTTAAGAGACAAGATTGAGATCTGAAACTATTGTCACATCGAGAATATATTTGTTGAAAAGGATAGAATTTAGAACTTAATCCAATTAACTAAAATAATTCTTACTGCTTGTATGGATTCTAAAGCCTTTGATCTACATAAATACCTACATTCAAAATCAAAATAAATTCTATTTACTCTAGCTGGCTAATGTCATTAGGATGGGAGGATATTATAAAGGGAGAATAGTAATGTATACCATGAAATCAACTTGCTAGCCTTAGAATAGTAGGGGAGTAGGAGGGAATCAATAGTTATAGGAATAGTTGTGGGTGGCCCCTACTATTTTATGGCCCAGTGTACATGCATGAGGGAGCCTACTATTCTAAGGTAGTGGTGGGTTAGATCATAGACTTCTAGGAACATGTGCCAATACAGGAGCATATAAAATTTTCCTTCTCCACAAAATTATTCCATGCCTCTACCAAGTTAATAAGGCAAAGAAAAAAAATCTCTTCAATCCTAAATGATATTGGTCCTCTTTTAGATGATGAGTAGGACATTCCATAGAGGTAGTTATCTTCTTTAGGAATCTACGTCATGTTTACTATCAAGGAATCTATTATTAGCTCACTCCCTTTTGCGGCTTCTATAGAAGACAAAAATATGTTGAAGACTACTTTCACTCTTCAGAAGATTAAAATATGTATTTTTTATATAGCCCAGGAGAAATCTCCAGGCCCTGATGGGTTCACAACCTTTTTTTTTCAAAAGTGCTAGGACTTTCCTTGTAATGATGTGCTTC
Organism: Thuja plicata; assembly: GCA_018584345.1. Taxonomy (NCBI): domain Eukaryota; kingdom Viridiplantae; phylum Streptophyta; class Pinopsida; order Cupressales; family Cupressaceae; genus Thuja; species Thuja plicata. The sequence continues at coordinate 133,122 of MU228406.1, forward strand.
TTGTAGTTGAACAATCAAGAAGAAATAGATCGATTCTTCTGGAAATGAATTCCACCCTAGTTTATATTATTCCAAAAGTGGATTACCTTGGCTATTTGTTTTATTTATTCTCTAAATTTCATAATTTAACATGCTGGTGGTAGTGGGATAGTGTCCCTCATGGGATTTTTGACATGGTTTAACAACCTCTTCTATCTTCTATAAGTCTAGTGGTTGTATCTGAAATTGATAGGTTGATATTTTAGTGCAATGACATCCACTACTTGTAACAAGTGGTATCAGATCTTGGTCAGAGGTTCAAATCACACAAGCCATGATGAGTGACACTCAGAGGGGGATTTTTGGCAATGGGCCAGCATCCCTCATGGGATTCGTGACATGGTTTAATAACCTCCTTTGTCTTCTATAACTCTAGTGGTTGTATCAGGCATTGATAGCCTGTTGATCTTTTGGTTCAATGACATCAACTACTTGTAACACATACTTTATAATATTTTCATGAAGGCAATCTACTTAAGGTTGGGGCATATTAGATCCCCAAAAAATATATCTGATGAATAGGGAGGTTTTTTTTTCTACGTAAGGAAACTACGATGAGAAAATGATGACATGTGAGATTATTCATTCCATATATGATTATAAGATTCTACCTATTGTTCTAAAATTGGATATGATAAAATCTTGCAAATGTGTTAGTTAGGATTTTTTGTTTACTATTATGAGAAATATTTTCTTTGCGGAAAACTAGGTTAAATAGATTTATTCTTGTGTTTCCATATCAAGATTTTTTATTTTAATGAATGACCCTCATTGTTTTTTCTCCTCATAGAAATAGGTATTATACAAGGGGATCCATTGTATCCCTTTCTTTTTTTCATCATGGATGAGGGTCTTAGTAGGTGTATTATGGTTGATATATTTGATAATACCTGGAAAGGTATAAAGATCCCTCTTGTGCAAACTGCCCACACACACTATTTAATTTTTGATGACACATTTTTGGGAAAGCTATTATGGATGAGGCTAAAGTAATGCATAAGGTTATAACTAACTACTCCAATCCTTTGGCCAATATATTATTTGACAATAACTCAAAAATATTTTTTTGTAAATGTTGCTCCTTTAATTCAAAATAGATTAAATACTTTTTTGAGGTTTCATTTGGTACTTTTTCATGTAAATATCTTTGAATTCCCTTATTTTCTAGTTTAGAAAAACATAAATTTTGGTAAACAAACATTCACACTATTTACTCAATAATATTTTCTTGAAAATATAAATGGGTGACATTCTTGGGGAAGATATTAATGATCAAATCAGTTTTAAAGAATTTTTTTTTCTACCTTATGTTAGTTCTAAAAGCTCCAAAGAAGCCTATTGTCTTGCTAAAAAATTTCTTGAGGTCAGTTTTTATGGAATGATAATGTGGGAGGCAAAGGAAAGAAAACCCTTTTTACTGGGGATAAGGTTTTCCTTTCAAAATATTTGGGAGACAATGGTATTAAGTGGTTATAATTTAAAAGTTTAGCTTTAGGTGCAAAGTTATTTGGGAAGTTATACAGGAATCCATCTTCCAAGTGGGCTAAAATCATTAATTAAAAATACCTGAATAATGGTAATAGGGAAATTATCTTCATGGTATCCTCCCTTCTTAAAGGTTCTGCATTTTAGAATTTTATGGGTAAATGCAAATCTCTTATTGATTGCCTCCTCTCTTGGCTAGTTTATAATGGGTGTAAAATTGGATTATGGGATGAGGCTTGAAACAATTATCTTGCTTTGAAAATTTCAAGAAATTGGTCTCAAATTATGGATATCCTCATTCCTTATTGGGAAATATATGTTTCTTATTATATTTATGTTAATTCATTAGTTCCCTTTCTAGTTTCTAGATGAAAGTATGTGGAATTTATATACATGTATTTCAAAATACAAAACAAGGTTTTTAGATGAATTGAACAAATGACCTTTGATTTATTGTAATATCAATGATTATTTGATACAAACCAACAAAAAATATAGGTTATATTATGTGAAATATGCACATATAAATCACTTTTCTCCTCCTTGTTTGGAAAAGTGGGGCCATCTACACTATTTTTGGCATCTAATTGTCTCTCCAAAGTTGATTCCTTTTCTTGGCTTTCTATTCAAGAGAGAATTATCATAGGCAAGTGGTTGAACACACTTGGTATTATTGTTGTATTTCCTTGGGTCTTGTGTTCCATGTCTAACTTTTATGATTTATCAAAAAAACCATTCCATATTTTTTATTATAACTATATGTTGGATATGATCATATAGAAGCTTCAATTGTTTAGCGCGTATGAGGTTTCAAAGTATTTTGAGAGGTAATTATTGTTGCATATTTTTTAGCTAAAAATTCAATTAATGATCAATTCTTACTCATGGAGGTTTTGGATGAGGACCTTACCCCCATTCATTTGGAATATGTCTACAAAGTTATTTTTTTCTATCCACCAACCCCTATTTGCTAGCTTTAAGACTTATTTTCTAGCTTTAAGACTTGGACATCCTGTATATTTACGCTCTTATTCGCTATGGTTCCTTTAATACTCTTGGTATGTAGATGGAAATTTTAGTTTACCCCCTCAATCCTTAGTAGGTGTTGTGGCATCCTTATTTTATCATATTATTAATATGTTGGTTATGTCAATTATGTTGACATACCCTCCATGTCGATGGTTAGGATTGTTAAGGCTTCTACCTTACCTTCTCTTGAATTCGGTTGGCAGATCATCATTCCATTATCTTTTTTTCTATGGTGGGAAACACAAAATTTTCTAATTACACATTAATTTCGTAGACCTTTTGAAGTAATCCAGTGAAAAATCTAATAAGATCTAGCCTACTAAAAATATTTTGCATACATGGTACTTTAAAAGGGAGGAGATGAAACCAATCCTTGGTGTAGCCTGTGACATGTGTGGACAATCCTCTTTACCAATTTCTTTACTATGAATTCTTCCTAAGAATGATGTTTTTATCCTCTCGGTCCTTTTTGTAGTTTATATTATTACATAATCTTTTTTCCAATTTGGTTGTCTGGTTGGTTTGGCTTACATTTGGGATGGATATTAATATGGCTATGATGATATCATTTTTTCACATCTATTACTCTTCTCTGTTTTGGTAGTAATTTACCTTTGGTACTTTTGATTTAGTTTATTTATTAATATTAAATACCATATTATTGTACCCCAATTGGACTGGAAAGTTAGATCTCAGATTAATTCTAATAAGGAGATGTTGGATTTTATATTTCAACTAGATTTTTCTCATGTTGAAGTTGTACTTTTTACTTTGACTGGAAATGATTGGCTTCTATCTCATTGTTCAACCCTCTTCTCACAAGTTGCATTAAATTTTCTTATTGTAGTTAAGGACCTTATATTTGATGCTCTTTTTGTTCTAACCATTTCTATCATCTTGTTAAATTCTTCACTATTTGAAGAGGACATGTTATCTTATTTACTTTCCTATTATAGGTTGGATGTTGGATGATTTCTTATTGGTGTTTTTATTAATTTTCATAAATTTATGTCTAATTATGCTCTTTGAGATATGATTAATGCTATTATATTTTGTGTCCATGATGGGAATATTAAAGAACCTATAAAATAATTTTTAAAAATTCTTTAGGTGATTGAACCTATTTTGGTCTCCACTTCCCTGGATTGGTTCCTTGCATTTTAGACAAGTTTGTCTCATGATAAATAATGTGACTATGGATATTCCTCCACCTCTGGATGATACTCCTATTCATAGATTCTCTTCTCGATCTCTTGATTTGGATGGCTCCATTGTTTTTTATTATGGTAAAAATAGGTTTTGAAGGGGCCCCGAAACCCTATACAAGAAGATTTTGACAGGGATCTGTAACATAGCTAAGAAGAAATGATGCTAAAGAATGAGAAATTAAAACCAGTAGCCCAAAGAACAAGAACTACCAGCAACTAAAAAGGATGACTTACGTAAACTCTAGTTGCCCAAAAAATAAGCCCAAGCCTTACAACATTAAATTTGAAGAAGAATTACATCTCTCCAAACTGAGCACTACGGTTTTGACTTGGAACCCAAAACCAACAAGACCATCATCAAGATGAAACAGAGCCCCAAAGCGTACCTTTAACCATAACTAAAATCTCCCAATAGTTAGGATGGGCCCTTGGAAACTAACAACATCCATCTGCCTACACCCACCAGCCACAAACAATAAGAAAGAAAAGGAGGAGAAACATTAGACTCCCTATTCCTCATTTTTAGCATAGCCCTCTTTGTCTACAATAAACTAACCCCTAGTCATTTCCAGCAAACTTTCATGTAGCTACAAGAGAGAAGAGACCACACACCACTTCCAAAATTCTCCTCCCAAATTCCACAAACCACCTCAATAGGCTTAGCTTTACCCTCCATAGAATCTTCCACCTCAATAGGAAGTGAGGGAGTAGAGAACTAGAAAACAACAGGGAACCTTCTCCAATAAGCCACCTGAAAGACTCCCACCTCTATAGGGATATAAACCACCTCAATAGGAGTATAATGTAGAGGAAAAGGGAAAAAAGGGGTTTATCCCTAAAATAAAAATCTTTGAGCAACAGTGGATAACAAAAATAGAAAAAATCAAACCATTAAGATAGGAAAATAAAATAACAACATAGAACGGGTCAAACCATTTATCCATGAATAAATGGGTGAATGACCCACCATGATTTTCACTTGATCTACATCTATATTTCTCTTCCACAGCCAAAAGCATCCCTCTACCATGAGCAGGACAGAAAAAATAGAGAATCTCACAAGCACTTCTAGCACTCCACCCTAACTCATCCACATAGTTCCATAGGGATCTCCCCATTTAACTATCCACAGTAATCTCTTCAGGATCAAAAGATGACCATCTAAGAAAAAAATGCTTCTACAAGGAAGAATCCCATCATCTGCTAATCTTGCAACTACACTGAGAGGTAGGTCTCTCAAAGGCCAAATACAAGAAATGCCTGAAGAGATAGGTCCAGAAGACCCCACATCCCAAGAAAGCTGAGAGGATACCTCCAAGGCAGTGAATCTAGAGAACACAACCCTAAAAATATACAGATGGGTACTATGGCTATCCCCAAAAACTTGACCCCCGGGAATGGGAGAGATAGCACTCTCAGCACTCAAGAGCATCCACCAAAATCCTCTACCAACATTCCTTTCATGAGTAAACAAGGGACTCTCCATCCCCAAAAGGTGAATCATGGCCCTGATCAAGCCACTTCACCCGCCAAGCAGAGAGCTAGTCTCCATGACAAAAAATCCTTCTACAGAGAGGGCTTTCCCCTCAGAGAAAACACCAACACCAAAGATGCAGGTGACACACACAACACCCCCACCATCATAGGCAGCTGAAAAAACAAGACCACTAGTCTTTTCGTTCCCTTCTCCCTTAGCGGAATCACCCTCTACTCCTCCCTCGCCTACAGATTCCTCCCCTCTAGCACCTATAGATCCCCCTCCTCCCACGCCAGGTGAAACCCTAGCACCTTCAACATTGCCTCTGCTCTGGTCACTCATTGTCTACGTATTATCATTGTTTGGATGGCTCCATTTTTCATGATGATATTGTTTCTTCTAAGAGTGAAACTTTGAGCTTCATTTCTTTGGATCATGTGGGAGATAATTTTTTCCTCACAATGTCCCACTCTTTCCAGAAATATATTTTGATCATGATTGTCGTTGATATTATTCATATGGCCTTTTTAAGCATATGTGGGGTTGGTGCGTGGTCCACTGTTTCCTCTTCTACTTCTAGGTTCTCATTTACTTATATATGGATAGTATTCATAGATACTTTATTTTTATGTCAACCTCACTTTTGTGGGTCAATTGTTCTCTATACTTTGATATTTATATTCAATAAAATATATATGTTTAGTGACCTCGATCACATTGAATTAAAAAAAAAATGAATGATGTGTTAAGTATGTATTCTTATGTAAACGGATTAAACTTAAGGGTGTGTTTAAATTTGTATTTGTAGATTTAGAATATAAATATTTAATTGTAACTTTATTAGAATAAATAATTAATTTTTGAATTTGTCAATTAAAGTATATTATGTTATTTTAGAGTTTTATTATTTAATTCTCATATTTTAATTAAGGTTAGGTCATTATTAATTTATATTAAAAAAATTTATAATATAATATATAATAAAATAATTTTTACTATTTTAATAGTGTTTAAGTTAAGACTAAAAATTTAATGTTTTTAATTATTTATTTTTAAAAAAATTTATTCTTAAATTTTAAAATATTTAACTATCAAATAATTAATATTTAGTATTTAATTTTCATATTGTATTTTATTTATATTTTTATTAATGTTCAAGCAGTTTTTGAACGGACTAGAAACCCTATTTACAAAAGATTTCCATAAAGATAAAAAAAAATAACGGACCAACAATTGTATAACAACCAAAAAAATTAGAATACATTAGCAAATAAAAGAAACCTTAGTTGGAATTATTCAATGCTTATGCATTGCATCCTCTAGTTGAGACATATTAAGGGTACTTTTTTTTGGGTCCTTGATATCTTAAGAGGATTTATCTACCTTACTTTTCAGGTTTTCTCAAGTCCTCTTACATGGGCCTTTTTTCTCCTCTTGCCTCTTCATATTATAAAACTCTTCAACATCAACCACAACCCCTTCTTCTTGATTACTTTCAAGATCGCTAACTATTGTGTTGAGGCTCCTAGTAAAAATCTTAAACACTCTATGGCTAAAGGTAACTAGGGAGATGAGGTTATCATTAATTTTTTTGAGCTTCTCTTCTAAGTCTTGAATTCTTAATTCATAATCATTTTTCAAAGCATCCACAATATTCATAGTTTCAATAATAGAATCAATAATACTCTTGATTTCCTCTACGCTCCACTACTCTTCATTGTTGTTTTCTTATTTTCTACTAACCGCTTTGAGCTTAAGATCAATGTCCTTGATCTCATGGAATATTAACATGGCTATTTTGAAATTATCTATAATGACATTGCAAAAATAACCAGCACAACATTAGGTATTTCCTTTTTAGGATCAAGGAAAGGTAAATCAACATTGAGATCTATCTAGAAATAGGGTCTCTCTTCCTTAATTGTTGTTTAATAGACCCTTTAGGTATACTATGAATGCACACATCACTGATAGACCTATTCTTATAAAGAAGGGATTTATTCCCAATAGTATTTGACACATGATACCTCTATGAGGTCCTACGCTGACCACCCATTCAGAGCTTACACTATTATATCATATTTATTTGGAGGATACATTTATTTTGGATACGTTTCATTTTGGACCTATTTCAGTATAGATATCTTATGATGACTCTATTTCGATGATTCTTAGATGTATTTACATATATATGATTCACAGTCCTTGATGACATGATTTAATGGTTTTCATTTATTGCTCAATATTGCAATATGACCTTATGACATGTAAATGTGAAATCTAGTTTAATTCTGCAAATGTTCATATTGGTAGATAAGCATTTCAATTTCTTATAGCAATGTATATACTTTGGTTAAAAGAAAATATTATAAAGTAATTATCATGAATATGTGTTTTTTGTTTTTGGACTACTGATACTCTATTCAAGTATGCAGGAGGAGTAACCATGGTTTCAAAATCGAGGAAACAAGATAGGAAAAATTGTGTATATCCATGTGAAGCCAAGGTTAGCCCTAAAAGGGCAATAACCTAATTTTAAATATTTAATTTGTTGTAAATGTGATATTTAATGATTGTAAATTATTTTTTTAAGTCAAGCCATGTTGTAAATGTGTGGGGCTTATGTAGTGTCAATTGACACATGTGTTGTGACTTGGCATGTCTATGTGGTTTTTTAAGTTGAGTTTACCTTAGGTTAGTTTGAGCAGTTACCATGTGAAGTAAGGTTGCCTTGATAACCCAAGTCATGCGTGTTATACATGAAATTCGAATGCAAACTTTGAGTGAGTTTTTGAAGGGTTAAATTGACTCCTTTAAGGTAGTTTGAGTTAAGATTTTCTAGTTTTTATGTAGTATTATGGGTTAGGGGTTGTTTTTCATTTTTTTGAGTGCCATAATCTCTTTTCTAGGCCTTCTTTAATGCCTCTCTTTAATAGTGGCGAAATTTGGGGAAGAGAGAAGGACCCTCACTTCCTCCAAGTTTATGGAGTCCTTTCTTTGCATGAAGTTTGGCATATGTAAGGAGGGAGGACACATGTATCTATCTATTTTGGGGGGAAAAAGGTGGAGTTGAGAAAGGGATCCTTTTAGGGGAAAGAGAGAGGAGATTGGGGTCGATTGCCCACTCTCCACTTTTGGAGACTCATGATTTTTGCTTGAGAAATAATTTGGCTAAGTTTGGGAAGGAAAGCAAGGAGAGCTAGCATCTCAAGGAATCATCTTAACATCATCCGTATCTAGGAGTAAGGTTGGTACTCCTATGTCCTTGTGTGTGGATATTGCTTTCATATTTGGATTTATTTCATGTTGAAATTCACTAAAATTTCATACTTCATGTTTGTGCAAATTTTGTTGATCTAATATGCTTTGTTGAAAGAAATTTCTTCTTGTTCTTTAATTGTTGTAATTTTGTTGTTGTGCTTGGGAGTGAATTGGCTTATCTTTCCCTTGGGAGGGAGGAGATAGTCAATTGTGGGTGAAGGGAAAATTTGGGAAACCTTGTTAGTTGGGAGTCTCTTCTTGGGAAGAAGAGGGATGTCATGGATGTTATGGGCTCCATGTTTTTCCTATGTTATTCTTGTAAGTTTCATATAGGGTGATAAGGAAATTGGTTATGGGTATGGAGATTTTGGAAGTAATTTTTAAGCCTTAGGAAAGCATGTTTTCTCTTTTGAATAGTGAGGCACTTTACTTGTCTATCTCCTTCTTGTGTATTTTCACCTTCACCCCTAAATTGAGTCCATTTTAGGACCCAATAGTACATCAACTTGGGAGGGATGTTATGCGTTTATCTTGAACTATTTGTAAATATTGTTGCTTGGTTTTCACCCTACCCTTCTTGTTTCCCCTATCATGGGGGTGGCCTCATATGAGGCCTAGGCTGGGAGGTGATCTCCCATGGGATATTCCATATTTTTTTTTGTATCTTGCAGATTTGTGGTTGTCACCTTGTTGATGGATAGGTCCAATGCTGGAGCAATAAAAGGTTTATTTTGTTATTATCACTCTTGATAGAGTAATGTGCAGTTGGCTCTAAGCCTTAAGCCATAGGGCTGATCTTACTGCTAGTTGAGAATGTTGTAAATTATCATACCCTGTTAAAGATTTAATTTACTTGCTATAAATTTTATAGTAGGTAAAGGATTAGGTTGTTGGAAATTTTAGAAGTATATTTCTCTGCATGAAATCTTCTAAGAATGTTGTAAATTGTTATACTCTGTTAAAGATTTAATTTAGTTGCTGTAAACTTTTATAGTATGTAAAGGATTAGGTTGCTGGAAATTTTAGAGGTATAATTCCCTGCATGAAATATTTTGTACTAAATCTTTTAAAGTAGAATTTCATCTAAAAATGTCATCAGACAACATTATTTAATTGATTTCTATAAAAGATAGAAGATAAATTTTGTTACATTTGATAACAAACATAAATTTTAGGTTGATAAAAATTCCACATTTAAGCTCTACCAAATCTATTCTTTGGATTAATTACATGGTTTATATCTCATGCTATAAAGTCTCCTTGCACATGCTAATTCTATTTATAACATAGACTATCTATGTTATTTCCTTATATGTATATCCTTGAAATATTTCTGTAGAGGGAATATTGAACTAATTAATTTTGTTACAGAATAGATTCAAAATTCATTTTGAACAAAATGCAGAAACTATAGTATACTGATGAAACAGAATAGAACCAGATCATCAACTCTTGTAATTAAATCTGTGTATGCCGAAAACTCTTATTGATCTATAGGTTATTTTATACATATACAAAGCAACCTATGTATCAGATATAATATATCATGTGAGATATATTAACCTAAATTTTAATCTAAAAGATATATTATACTATTTACCTTACAGACTTCTATATCATTTTTTTTGGAGAAATCTAAACTATTAATATTTGGGTATTTCCTTCATAAAATGTATATATGCATAATATACAATAAAATATCTATAAATATATATATGTATAAATATTGTAAACTAAAACTAGAGAAACTTTTACCTTGATGTTGATGTTGTGTTTAAAACAGCAAGTGTACTTATGTACATATATTTACTTTATATATATATAT
>MU228406.1:143495-160778 GCA_018584345.1 Thuja plicata
TATATATATTAATGAAGAAATAAAAAGAAAATTTTAAATAATAAATTTTATTTTATTTTAAATTTGCATGCAAGTTTGGGGGAAGTTGGAGGAGCCACCCCCCATTTCCTCGTAGCCCTCACACAGGGAGGGGAAAGCACGGGCCTACCCCACCGCTGTGTGGTGGCCGCACCACCACTAGCGGTGGAGGGTAGGGCACTCGGGCTCCCCACCACTCCCCACTCGCCTTCCTCCAAAAAGGAAATGTAGCCACCACCATTTCTTACTTCCTCTGTCTCCTCAACATGCAGGCCCCCCTCCCGGATGCTCTGCAACACACACACCATAGCCACCATTTTTTCTTATTAGAGGGATTCAAAAAAAAACCAAAGCATTAAATAAATAAAATAAAAATATAAAAAGGGTAAGCTTGCAAAAAGATAATGAAATCATTTAAATCTATCTCTCACATCCCCATAGCTGCCAAACATCAAGATTCCATACCTGAGCTAGAGGGAAATTAAATAAAAATGGAGAAAACAACATGAGTTGTCTAGGGTTTGAATGAATAGAGGAAGAGAAAAGTATAAACATTGTTGAGAGTCTTTTAGGGCAATTGTATTGGAGCCCTAACCCTAATTTTGAATTAGGATTAGGGATCCATCATTAAGTCTCTTTCTTATGAAGGAGATGTTTAAATATTTTTTTTAATATCAATACACTATTAAAACATTAGTAGTAGATAACAAAACAAATCATTTTTATCTTAGTGGAATTTAATTGAATTTGCGATATAAGTTAAATTATGTAAAGGAGTTTACCTTATTATTGATTTTAATAATATTCATATATTTTCAATGATTTTTTTAAGAGATTAATGTATTTAAAGTTATCGTTGATTTACGATATAATTTAAATTAAGTAAAATGTTTATCTAGTTGGTAATATAAAATTTATATATAGATTTCATTTAGTTTTTAAGAAGTTGATATATTTAAATGTTATAGTATGAATTACCTTATAAATTGAATTATGTTAGAATGTTATCTACGTAGTAATTTAATCAGTTTATTATTTTTTTTATATATCAATTTTATTGATAGGGTAATTTGATCATAGAGTTGGAAGTTTTTTTAATTAGATTAAAAATATTAAGATTTAGAATCTGGATGAACTATTTAGGCATTATAGGAGGGGTAAGATATATATTAATCCTTGTACATCATGACGGTGATAATTATATAAGCCTTATTAAAGTTATTCTAGTTAAAATTTTACTTATTATTTCCCCCACATTATTTATGGAATTGTTATTTAAATCATTTAAATAGAGGATTAGATTATAAGACTAGTTTATTTGTCTAAGTAAGGAACATTAATTAAATAACTTTTAATAAGCAATTATTTAATTAAAGGCTCATTGAAACAACCTATCCTTTTAAAAGGCAGTTGAAAGAATGTTATTGCCTAGAGATTTGGAGATTTTAGTGTTATTTATTAGGAGACTTCTTTAGAATATATTGACCTAAGTTAACAACTTATAATCCTTCCTAGAATCCGCTCAGAACATTAAACATTAGAATGAGCTTAGAGCATTTGGGTAAACTATGACTGAATTTAGTTCACTAATGTTATGTTTATATCATCAATACAGGTGGCCAATGTATTGATCATTATAAACAAAATGTTATGATGGAACTAGATTAACTTTTATCTAAGATTGAACTTAGTGTTAAACCATCCTATTAGGAGACCTAGTATCAGATTGTAGTTTTAACGTTAAACAATGTTGTGCATGTGCTAACAGAACTCTAGATGAACCATGGGTAGAGGGACGTTGACTTACGTCATGATTCCCCTCAACCCCAACATTGACTTTTCCCTCTTAACATTATAGTACACTTTCAAAAAAATAAATTTTCATTTTATCATGCTAATTTTGGGCATGACAACCTCATCTTCTTCTTCCTCAATGAATCTAAGTTAGACTAGTCCTTCTTTGAAATCTATGCATCCTCTTTAGGATAATGACTGGACTAGAATTATCTTCATTAGAATTAGATGCAAGGGAATCTTTGGAAGTACATGAAAAAAATTTAAAATATTCATAATTTAAATGAAACAAATTGTCATAGGGAAGTAGACTTGTTTTAGATTTTCCTATGGTCCTTAATGCTAGCATTAATCAATGCAAGAAAATAGAAAGGAAATGAATTTTTTAGTTAATGCCTAAAGTGATTCAACAATGGAAAGTGGTTAACAAAATCCCTAGTATATCAGCCATCCAAAGTTAAGTATCTCATGATTACATGAAAAACAAAACACCATAGTGACTTGATTTGGTTGATATTGAAGTTGCTCTTAGAAATTCTAACTAGTTTCTTTCTCTCCTTCTCTTCTTTGAGGAATTTTTTCATAGTTGCCTCAGATATTTTATTATGTCTAAAAAAAGTGTCTCCTTCATTTGATATCCGTATAACCTCCGCTTCAAAGTTTGTCATCAATATAAAAATTTCTTCCAAAGAGAAAAACTTTCCCATGTTTCCAATCCCTACAAAACTTTGTAATGACCTTTGGTTCATTTAATCATGGACCTTATCAATGACGGGGGTCACTCCTACCTACTTCAAAATTATCTAGATGGTAGCATCATTCCTAAAATAATCACAATTTAAGGGTTTAATTATTATTTTTTATCCACCCATCATAATGTATTTATGATATTCATGTTATTCTATTTAGTTTAATTTTCATTTTATATTATGTTTATATAATGTTTCTTTAATAAAATTAATTCGCTTTATAAAAATGTTAACTTTATATAAAAAGTTTTTACTTGAGAAATATTAATGGAAAATAATGTATATTGAAATGTAGTCATTGATAATGAGTAATTATGATTTTTTTTTAATCTAAATTCAATTTTATTTCAATATATTAACTTACCTTTGGTTTTTCTATTAAACATATGGATAATAATAATTTTTTAACTATATAGTTTCATCAAAATTACATAGATGTATATATGATTACACTTATATATACATATATATCTATATATACACCTACATATATATAGGTTTATATGTATATAAAAATTTAATGGATATATATTTGTCTTCTTTAAATATTTTTTCCTATATATTCCTTAAGCCACAACCTTTTTAATTGATAGGATTCATACTTTGGATGGAATAGGGTCGGGTTTCTCCTTAGAAATATCTCCTTGTAAAAACCTCCCTCCCTTTGATGGCTTCCTGATCCCTGGTCATGAAGCATTTCACCTATCTGATTGCTGTATTGGATATTATTCCATTGTTGCTCAATAGGCTTTTTAGCTTCCTCTATGATCCTTCTCCCTTTCCTCTTCCATTCGTCTCTTCACATTTCCCCTGATTTCCCTTTGGTCCAAATCAAGTTTTGTCTTCATTTATTATCTTACTGGATCCCAAAGGATGCTACTTTGCATCTCTTTCCTTCCGTGATTTCCCCTTCTTCTTTTTGGTTTGTAAATCCCTTCCCTTCCATATCACTACACCATCCCCTTGCTTCCTCTCACCGTGATCTCATTAGAATGTCAACTCCCATTAAGCTTAGAGGTCCTAGGGTGTAGATTGCCTTCGATGGACCTATAAAAGGTAAAATACTAGAAAATGTCCTTTTATCCTCCCACTTTTTTTTCATCATATCTATCTACAAGGTTTTAGGAAGATATATTATTTTGAACTTTGACATATATCAGGTTAACTTTGAGATTCTGGGGCTTTTTATTGCTACTGCCTTTCAAGTTGATGTTGATAAACTGTGTATTGGTACTCTCTACTAAAGGCTATCCAAAAATATATATTTAGGGGATTTAGATAAAGCTTTGGCCAACATAAGGAGTGACCTTATTATCCCTAAACTATGCTTCTAAGATACACCTATCATTGGGGGAAGAATAGTTCCATCTTATCCCATATTGATCACGGAAGACATAGAATATTTAGTGAGTTGGGCTCCCATTGTTAAGAGAAATTTGAACTTTATGCTTTGTTTCTGTTATGTATCTTCCCCTAAAGATCCTAACTAGATAGACAACTACATCATCCAGGACCAGGATAGTTCTTGGGAAACCGATGATGAATTGAGCTGCTGCATTGAGCTTCCTAGCCCTTTAAGACATCTCAATGTCTAAATTGAATATGATACCTTAGAACTATGATAAGTTGATTCACTTTCGTCTCATGGAAGATTCTTAGCACTCCTTTCCGGTCTTTTAACATTCCTCATTTTAAATTAATGTTATAATATGTCTTTCTGTTATACATGGAACAAATGTTATTACAATAAGAAATGGTTTCTCTCTAAATTTTAGCCAGTAATAAATGTAGTTTTGATTGATGCAATAATACATTGCACTACTATCTCTAATTGTCATGCCCAAAAGTTGGGCAAAAACACACAAACAAAATTTTTTAAAATGCACTAAAAAGGATAACAGAACTACCACATGGGTAACATGTGCACGCAAAATGGTGCAAGGGGATAAAAGAAACCAGAAAGATTACAAAGGGAGGAATAGCTTTCAGAGCTATCCTAAAGGGTTCCTTAAGCTACAAACCTGATCTACACACAAAATGAGGTAGTTGACCAAAAGTCAACTAGAGTTGACCAAAAGTCAACTATACTCTGAAATACGTGAAGGATAAGTACTAGGGTCCACTAAACCCTAAGGAAGACTCCTATACGCAAATCAAGATAGTTGGCCCAAAAGTCAACCAAAGTTGACCAAAAAGTCAACCATCACTAATTGGTGTGAAACTGAAACCAAAAGGCCCAGAGTCTACAGGGATCACCTAGTTCAGATAACGAGGCACATGGAGGAGTTTGACCATGGTTGACCAAAAGTCAACCATGTGCGAGTTTGGACAACGACCAAGAATAGACACCTGGATAGGCTCGAAGGATGATAAGGGGTCATCTCTACCTCTAAATCGGTAAATAACGTTGTCAGGAAACTAGGTTAAAATGAAAGGTTTAAAAGTCAAAATACCTTTAGTATAGCAATAAAATATTGATAAATAACTTTCCCCTGAAAGATTAAAAGATAAATGTATAATTTAAAGAAAAACCAGTTATTTACTTTAAAACAAAATGTTAACTAACCATCTAATTATATAAAATAAAATTAAATCTAAACAATATAAGATCAAATCATATTTTTTTATCAAAAATCAAATCTTACAGAAAAGATCTAATTAAATCTACACTCTCATGAAATCACTACTAATTAGAATATCTTAATTATAGATAAAATTTGATATACAAATAGAGTCAAATCTAACATAATTCCTATCTAATTAAAATCTAAGTTTCATTAATTTAAGCAATATAAATCTCCTAACCATAATAAGATCTAATCTATTATAAGATCTAATTTAGCAAATATTAGATCTATTTAGATATATATAAAGAAAAATCTAATCTTGGAGGAAATATAAAAAAAAAAAAAAAACTATATTAAATACTTAAGGCAAAACTAAAAGTCCATCTACAACCCTAACTATCCCTTAACCCTAATAAAACTTAAACCTAAAATCATCCAACATATATCTTTTAAAACGAAACAATATAAAATAATTTTTTTTTATGATAAACTTGTTGGAAGCAGGGAGGCGGCGAGAAATCTCCATGGCGGGGGAAATTTTCTGCAGTGGTCGCATGGTGGCGGAATCACATGGAGGAGCGGTGGAATACCCACGGCCGCGTGGGGAGGAAAGGGGAAGGCGGGGCAGAGCGTTGGTGGTCGCAGTCGGTGGCACCACCGTCTGCTAGAGTACAGAATAACGTGCAGGGGGAAGGGCTTGGGGCGGCTGATGCCGGTCAGCGAAGCCTCCCCACTGGGCATAGCACAGTGGGTGGCCTGTGAGCCGCACGCCTGCCACAGAACTTGGAAGCCGAAGGGTTGGGGGGGGGGGTTCGGCCCTCCCCAAAATGTTTTAAGAATATTTTTTTTTAAAAGAACAACAATCGTTTTAAAATAATTTAAAATGTAAAACAGAAATGTTCCTCCTCATCTATAATTAAATAAAGTATTATAATGTTGTTTCCTATTTAAATTAATAATCTTCTTTTTTTTTAAAATTAAAAATTAATTTTACTAGTGAAGAAAAAGACTGTATTTACCCAAACAGGGGCATACTAGGGACTTTTTCATTAAATTTATTTTGCACCATAAAAGTCTATAATTTGTGCTCTACCACTTGGTGGAGAAAAAATTTAAATTTGAGCATATATTTTTTTGACATTTTCAAAAAAAATTCTAAGTGTAAAAGTAAAAAAAAATTATAATATTTCCTTAAAAATATAACATGGCATCCAATTAATCTAAAATCCCAATCTTCTACTTAATTTGAGGAATTTGTAACTAGATGCAACATATCATTGGTTTTCAAGGGAAAGAACTTTAAGTTGAATAATATACCCATTGATACTCTTATTAACTTTGAAATTATGAACTCTTTTTTTTTTTTTTATGAAATCTAAATATAAAATATTAAGTAAATACATACCACTTTTATTACATAAGATCAACACACTATGGAATTAGTAAAGGTATGTTAACAACATAGATACTTTCAGCTTATCAAAAAAACAGACATATCTATTGCTCACATAAGTATTTCGTATTGATAAAATTTTACCCAAAAAAAAATGAAAGATTACAATATTTCATAATGTCCTTATTAGCACCTTGTACAAAAGAAAAACCCCTAAACACCATGGGATATAAATGATCATTTTTCCAGCCATACCAATCTTTCTCATAAGGGTACAATACAACTTTGAACTTCATCAGGAACTTGAAAAATGGTGGGGTTGACCATGGAGGCTCACCTCCCAACCTAGGCCTTTACAATGCCACCCCCAAGCTTGGGGATCCAAACTAGAACAGGATACAAACAAACAACATGACAAGCAGACAAGTAATCAGAAAGGATAACATATGCCAGAAAGCTTCCCAAAATAAGGATAAAAAATGGATAGGTATTCAAGAGACTTTCCAAAATAGGGGTAGTGGTAGACCTCACTGTAGGAGAAGCCAAGAATAAATATAGAACACCAAGCCTCACATGGACTTGAATAGGACCATCTTCACAAGATGCAGTCCTGAATAACCTCCTTATGCCTCCTAGGTGCCCTTAGGCCCTTCTTGGCATCATGGGTATCATGTTACCCCATGTTTTTCCCTCCACACATGGGAGACTCTACACTAACAGAAATCATTTTGAACTACCCCTCCAAGGCTACTCTGCCCTCCCAAGGGTGAGTGTACCTTGAAGACCCATTCAAAATTAGTTACAAAGTAAAGACATTGAGAACAAAAATTTAAATTTCAAAACTGAAAATAAAGCTTCAAAAACACATAGGACTCCATTAATGGAGTCCTTGAGCTCAAGAACACACATAAAAAAAAACAATTAACTTTGAATAAATCCAACCTTAATCCAAAGCTAAGGTGAGAAGAGGAATGGTGTTGAGCTATCCTTCCTAAGCTCCTTTAAACTGAATTCTGTCTCTAAGGGTAGAGAGTGGGTGAACATTCAACTCATCCTAAACCCTTCCCTAAATAGGCAAACCTCCAACAAGAGCAAGGCTTAACCCAAAGTTGAGGTAACTCTAACCAATCCTAAACTAATCCACTTCCTAACTCTCCAAGGGTGAAGTCAAATGAAACTTGGGTAGAAGAGAGAGTCAGGTTAACCAAAGTCACACTCCTCTTCCAAATTCTCTCAAGAATGAAAATGACACTTAAAGGGAGCAATAAATGAGTTTAGAGGCTCATTAATGATATAAAATGACCCCTAACCCATAGGGTACCAAGTTGGGTGACTAAAACAGACCCCGGTTACCCCCTAGGAGTCCAAAAGACCTTCTAAAACTCACCCTAAAGTTAACCTACAGATTTCTAAGTCAAAAGACTTCTAGAAACTTCTAACCTTTGGGTAAGCTTGGGTAGTACTCCTAGATGACCTTAGTTAACCCTTAACTAACCTTGGTTTCCCCTTTACTAGCCATGTCAATAATTAAATTACAACAACTGCCAAACTTGGCACATTAAATTAAAACAAATGACATGACTTATTCACATAAACATTTACTAATTTAATGACACACATGCAAACCACATTTACAAAATAAACACATGAAAATGAGGTCCATGTCTCTTTATATAGACAGGACCTTGGAAAGCACAGGTATTTACATAGGTTCCAGTACTGGGTCCCCGATATAGATCCATGGTCAACTTTTCCTGCACACTCAATGCACACATCAGTAGATCCAAAATGAAATGATATGAAACATAACACGACATCAATGATATACATACATATAAACCACATTTGTATTAGAACTGAAATAACCTAGCATCAGTTTCCTAAACCAAATTCATCATATCACATTCATACATTTAAATCCATCTAAGACATTGACATAAGCTAAAACTGAATCAGAATATAAAGCATCTTAAAATTACCCTGATTACAAAATCAGGTGTTGAATATATAACATAGGATTCCACTGATCCTCAAATGTATAAAAAAAATTCTTTGATAGTCAAAGTATGTCAAAGCATGAACTACTTAAAGCATGAGAACAAAATAGTAAAACTATAATAGTCTGATGTAGGTCTCACACTAATCCTTTATGATAGAATGAGATTTAATCTTCTCAAGCTAAGAAAGGTTTTCAAAAAGAAATGTTAATACCATCTCTAAGAACATATTAAGCTTTCCCATATATATATATATATATATATATATATATATATATATATATATATTGTTAGAGTTTGTTTAAAATAGATATAACCCAAAATCTAATTGAAAGTATTAGACAAACTTGATGTAAACACTTAGAGGCATAACAACATCAAGGAAAATCTCTATTATGCTCTCCTATCATATCCATTATATCTCCAATATCACAATATCCAAATACAAGTAAGGAATCATATTTATATAGGCAAAGGAGAGGTGGAGGTGGGTGGAGGCACCTATATTTAGTAAATACAGTCAGCTACTTTTAGTAAATGCAACCAACTACATTTTGTAGGTGGAGGCACCTACATTCACACCTAAGAAAGATTAAAAACTTGTGGAGGAAATCCTAGAAATAAAGGAAAAGATAAATAACCCATATAGGAAATAAAATCCTACACTAACACGCCCCCCTTAAGTATAGCTTAGGTTGATGTAGAGAAGAAGGGTCCTGGCACAAGAGCCATGTTAGGTATCTTTTTGCAATTATACGGCAACCTCTCATAACTGTATAAAAGGAGAAAACGCAATTGGAAAAAACTCCTCTCCAAAAGAGAGCAAACAAGAAGCTAAAAGGCTCTAGTAGTAGACACCTGTTGCACCCCAAGAAAACCACGTAGATGAATGAACTTGCTCTTAGTGAAGGGTTTTGTGAAGATGTTAACATTCTGATTAGATGTACAAAAGTATTGAAGGTCAAGGACCTGTTTAGGAATCAACTCCTGAATGTAGTGTATGTGAATCTCAATGTGCTTGGTCTGTTGGTGATGGACCGGATTGTGAGAAAATTGAATGGTACTTCTATTATCAAAAAAGATGATTGTTGGCTTGTAGAAGGGTGGTCCCACAATAGTGTGTCTCACTTTTTTGAACATCCTAATTTTTGCTGAAATTACACATTTTTAAGAAAATATGATGATTTAAGCCTTCAGAGCTCCCATTTGAAGCAGTAAATTTAAAATGATTAGATAAAAGCCTCTTGGATCAAAATCTATTTGGTATAATCTCTCTACTTCTCACTCACACCTATAATCAAGTCTCTTTTGCACCCATCAAAATGTTGACAAAAAATCACTTTGACATTAACTTTTTGTGGGATCAAATAAATTAATTTAACAAACCCAAATACAAGACAATAGTACTCAGAGAAATATTTCCAATTATTATGATTTGCATATATATTGAGTTTATTAAGACTTTTATTTTTAAGTTTTACTAAACATAGGTTGTCTGACCATTTAGCGACTTCTTTGTTCGACGCTTCTGGAAAAATAGTAAATTAGGGAAAAAAATTATGAAAAACATCTAGGAAATAGGTTTTTATGTTAACTTTCTATCAAAAAAGAATAAATGAAATTTGATATATAGAGATGGAGTTAGAGTGATCCAAGTTAACCTATGTCTAAATTATAGTTAATGTCACTTCATACCTCAATAAAATATAAAATATTCAACCAAATTGAATGAAACCAAATGGATGCTCTAGATATTGGTGTTACAAACATAAATTCAAAATAATAACATTCTAATCAGTTTTATAAAAAAATTTATGTTGATCAAAGTGAGTGTCACTCCTGAAAAATGTTGATTTTTCACACAAAACATTTTTGAAGGAGAAGGAAAAATGGATACAAATAAATTCCAAAAAATTTAAAAAAATTTATTTATAAACTAGAAACAAAATGCTAAAATTCACTATTTTACATCATCTTCAAATTCTTAATGATTTTATGACAATAGGTGTCCGAAGTCAAATTTTTTTTTAGAATGTTCATTTCAGTGTCAAAGTTGGCCAAAAAGTGGGACACCGTTTTGTGGGATCACCCAGAAAGGAATGCGAAACTCAGTGAGGATATTCTAAAGCCAAATGGATTCAGTAATTACATTAACTTCTCCTCGATACTCAACCTTATTGGATGAAAGAGCAATAGTAGCCTGCTTATTTCTCAACCAAGAGACTGGACCAGAAACAAGAGAGAAGAAATACCTCAAAGTAGACTTGTGATCCTGATAATCGCCTGCCCAATCTGAATGTGTGTATCCTATCAAGTAAATATCCACACCTACTGTATAACAGATCCCATAATTGTGAGTACCCTAGATATAATGAAGAATCCTCTTATATTCTTTCCAATGCAACTCATGGGGCTCCTGCATGAATCTAGAGACTATGCACACAACATATGAAATATCAGGTCTTTTGTGAGTCAAATATATGAGGCTACTGACCAATTGATGATATAAGGTAGCATCAACCAAGGGTGAAGAAAAAGAAGCCTCAATTTTGACTCCTAATATAAATGGAGTCGGTGTAGACTTACAATCCGCCATGTGAAATCTAGAGAGAATATCAAGAGAATACTTAGGCTATCCAATGAAGATACAAGAAGGTGAATGAGTGATCTCAATCCCTAATAAGTAGTGGATATGGCCTAATTTATATATCAAGAAGCAATCATGAAGGGAAATTTTGACTACCGTGATGTGAGATGAGTGGCTCTGTATGATCAACAAGTCATCAACATAGAGGACAAGGAAAGTGAGAGTATCGTTCTTCTGAAAAAAATAGACATTCAGATTAGCATGGCACCTAGAAAACCCAACAGAGAGAAGGATGGAGTCAATGTTTGCATACCAGGCTTGAGGGGCCTATTTAAGGCCATAGAGAGACTTTTGTATGTGATAAACAATTGAAAGATCATGGATGAATCCTTTTGGTTTATCCATATATATATCTCCTTTGGAAGATCATCGTGTAGAAAAGCACTCTTCACATACATCTGATGAACTTCCCAGTGATGGGATGTAGCAGTGGCAAGGACAAGTCAGATGGAATCAATTTTGGCAACTGGAGCAAAGGTCTCAGAGTAATCAATACCATGGACTTGGGAGAATCCTTTGGCAGCTAGGCAAGCCTTATGCATATCAACCGACCCATATGTAGAAAAATTTGTTTGATAGATCCACTTGCATTGAACAAGTTTTCTTCCCTTAGGAAGAGGGACTAAATCCAAAGAATGGTTCCTCTCTAAGGAACTGAACTCTTCTCATATAGCAGCATCCTACTCAGGGATGCCAGAAGCTTCTCAAAAGGATTGTGGATCAGAACCTATAGAAACAAAGAGATGTGGAGCTTACTCAAATTTTGAACATGTTCTTCTCGCATCTAAAGGATCACCAACCCAATCACCTGTTGACTCCAATGTTTGTCGAGACCAAAATGGCCCAGTGGCTAGAGAATGTGGGGACTCTTAGGGATGATCTTCACCCTCTAAATGATTCTCATCATTTTCATCTAAAGACTCTTGATTGAAATCAAGAGGATTAAAATCCTCAGAAAAATGATCATCATGCATTCATAATGTCTCCATAGGAATGAAGGATGGAGAAGTGTGATGTAGAGTGGATAGCTAGAAGCCTCAAAAGGAGTGAAAAGGACAATGTATCCTTCAATACCCCAACGCCAAGAGGAAAAGGTTCTCTCCACTTATTAAAAGTGTAGAAAGGACTTGGATATAGGTAATCACAACCTACTACCCATAGGGAAACCTACTCACTAGGTTCCACCAAGTCTAGAACACCAATTACAGATGATTGGCTCTTAAGAACTTATTCCAAATTAACAACAATACCCCATAAAATTAATCCAAGGACTAGGGGTGACTTACAATTATGGATGTGGCCTATTTAGGTCCCTAACACAAGGATTCCATGATCCTATTCAACATATGCAACCTTTTGAGCATAGTTTCTTTGGAAACCCTCCTATTGGCTTATAGCCATTTCTCAAAGGATTTTTGATCCTACACAAAATAATTCCACATAACCCCTTAAAAACATTAGGGATTTAGATACCCTTTATGGCCTAAGGTATTATACTTAAGCACCAAAACATAAAGATTAAAGGAAGATAGGCTAACTCACAAAAGTTCTACTATAATTAAGCATAATTTGGTCTGCACTTACACTAAAAGTGCTACTTCCTTGCATCCAATGTCCAAACCAACACTTGGATCATGTGAGGGAATGTATGAGGCTCTTTTACACTAATTTTGAGGTCCTGATGAATCCCCAAACAAAATTTATGTGGACTGTCCTAATTCACTGTTTGGTGCACACATGGACATGTACACCCAGGGCATCATGGAAAGCCCATCTCCCTACACTTTGAAAAAAAAAACTTGCATATTATTAAATAAAATAATCAAAGCATGATTTCTACCAAGGTTCATTAAATTTCCATGGTGGAAACAAGAAATATACACAATTCTTAGTGAAACCCTGATTTAGGGCCTACAAACCAGGCAGCGAGAATGAAAATTCAATAGCTTGAAATGTATAGAAAGTAAATACATGAGACCAAGTGAAAAAGGAGGATATTTTACAGGGCCAACTGTGTTATACTTTCATTCAATTTCTTCTGTACCTATCCATACCAACTAACTGTTTCATGGATTTGCTAAGAAATGGTTGATCTTTATTGATTTCAATGCCTAAATTATATCATCCTCCTACCACCCACCTATAAGGGCTTATGTAGGAATTCCCAATGGTTAAATTTTATTTTTAAACTAACTAGCCATTTGGGAATTAGTTTTACAAGTTTTGACAAAAGTTGTCAATGTTGCTCAAAAGTTGCTTAACTTTTCGAGCAATTTTGCAATATTTTGCAATTTTGCATACTAGGCGACCAAACTTGGTCCAAACCTTTATTTTGTGATCTATAATGGATCAAATCATGAAAAACATGAAAATAACCTATAATATAGGTTTTGGATATTCATTGACCAATAGTTGACCAAGGGCTTATAAAATGCTTTGGAACTAGGTCTTACAAAGGAAGTCCAATGTGAAACCTAGGACACTATCATGATCTAAAGGTCACTAGAACCTTGAAATAAACCATAAGTTCCAAATGAATACTTAGGTTAACTAGGGTGCTCCTGCACCAAAGTGGTAGAAGGAGAACTTGAGGGATCTTCCTCAAAACAAACACTTATCTCTATGAATAACTCATGTGTGGTAGGATGGAGAAGTCTATAGCCTTTAAAATTGTCTAGATATCCGACAAATATGCAAGGCCTAGTTTGAGGATCCTTAGCCTTTCCTTTCTCAACTAGAATGTGGGCCCATGTTGAAGACCCAAATACTCAAAAGTGTTTGACTATGGGTTTGCGACCAGTCCAAGCTTGAAAAGGAGTTTCTTCATTAACAACTTGATGAGGAACTTGATTCTATATATAACATCCACAGTTTATGGCCTCCACCCAATATTGAGGTGATAATGACTTGGAGTGAATCATACAGTTGGCCATTTCCTTTAAGGTTTGATTCTTTCTTTCTACAACTCTACTTTTTTGTGGAGTGTAGGGTACCAAATGTTGAAGATTAATTCCTTTTGAGATGGAGAATTGTTCAAATCTTTGATTGACATACTCCCCCCCATTATCGGTACGCAAAAACTTGATAGTTTTCCCTATTTGTTTCTCTACAAAATTTTTGAATTCTTGAAAGCACTCAAAGACTTCAAACTTTTGTTTGAGGAAATATACAAAAGTATATTGAGAGAGATCATCAATGAAGGTTAATAGTATACTGAGAGAGATCATCAATTAAGGTTAATACATATTTGGCTTTGCTAAAATAGGGATGAGGAAATGATCCTGTCAAATTACTGTGAACTAATTCCAAGACTTGTGTGGCTCTCCATGCTTTGCCTTTATCAAAATTTTCTTCAGGATGCTTGCCAAGAATGCATCCTTTACATACTCCATTAGAGAATCGAATAGAAGGCAATCCCGTAACCATGTCTTGTTGACTAATTTGTTGCAAGTAGCTCTAGTTCAAGTAGCCAAACCGCTGATGCCACAAAAGACTTACTTCATCTGAGTGAGTAAGTAGTGCCAGTGAATGAGAATCAAGAACAAAGTGAGAAATGTGATACAGTCTAGACTAATGATCAAATTTTTCCACTACAATTGTAGACCCATTGTTGATCTCATTGATTACCACTGTGTTTGGAGTAAATTAAACTTTCTTACTAGAGCTTGTATGAGTGATATGATAAATAGATAGAAGATTAGCTAAAAAAGAGGGAACACATAGGACATCATGAAATTTTCCTTCGCTTACATCAACAGACCCTCTCCAATGCACTTCAATAGGAGTTTCATCACCCAAAAGAATAGATGGCAAAGAACATGACTCCAAGGTGGAAAAAATTTCTTTTGATGAATCCATGTGGTGCGAAGCACCTGAATCAATGATCCAAGAATGTGGTTGTGAAACAATAGCAACTAGAGCCATACCCTTGCCTTTGCCTTTACTAGTTTCTTTTGTAGACTCTTGTGATGAACTTGTCTTGACAGAATCATTCACTTTGATATTTTTCTTTACAAGAAGATGAGACAAGTCATAAATTTTCTTCTATAGACATTTGTGTTCATCATGTCCAAGTTTCTTACACTAGGCACACTTTGTTCTCTCCCTCTTGGGCTTATCACCTTTTGAAGAAGATTCCTGATTTCATGTTTTTGTCATGACAACTTTCTTTTCTGGCTTCTTTTCTCCTTGGTTATGTTGTTTCTTTGCTTGATAAGAAGGTCCTCTTTGTTCTTTAGCGCCTTGATTTGCAGCAAAGGCATGAGATTTAGAGGGATTCAATGTGCCCATATGAATCAGTTTATCTTTCTCTTTTGTGAGTTCATTGGCAAACTCGTCAAGGGAGGGCATTTTAATATAATTGGTTCCTAAGGCACTTTTAGTGGCATAGAATGTAGAAAAAAAATTGAATAGTTTGAACCAAGTTTTGAAAGAACACTTCAGATTAGTTTCTCGAATCCTTTTTATCAATCCCACATGCATTGAGTTGCAATCTTAAAGCCTTCAAATTTTTGAAGAAGTCTTGATTAGTGTCAAAGTTACATGGATTTAATCCTACCAATTCATTCTCTAATTGATGTATGCTTAATTCATCTTGTTTACCAAAAAATCCTTCTCATGTTGTCCATACATCATTTGGAGTTGTGGCAGATTCAACATGAAAAAGAAGATCAGGAGATACAACCATGCATAGAGTACCATATCTTTCATCACACTTGTTAAACCATTTAGGATTTTCTACAAGAAATTTTGGTTTAGTTTTGACACCCATTTTTACTCTATATAACCCCAATTTCTTAAGATAGATTGTCATTTTAGACTTTGACTCATAGTAGTTATAGGGTGTGACTAATGGAATTGTTGATTGATCCATTTTACTAAAGAAAATAAGATTTTTGTGTGGAATGCAAGAGAGAACAAATCACACAGACAGAGAGTGCATGAGACCACACAAGACCACCCCCTGTACCAGATCAAGAAAAATCACCCCCAAATTTTTATAAGATTGGCACTTTATAATTTAGTACATTTATAGAGCTCTCTTTCGAGTTAAAATCTTCAATAGGCTCACAATGGCTGAAATGTAAATTTCTATTATAGAGTGAACCAGAGATAAAATCTAGAAAGAAAGAACCTTGAATCTGTGTAGTATTCTTCACCAAATTTTTTATGATATCTCCTTTTCAAAAATCGGAGTACTGAGGTGAAAGTTATGGCCAAAAGAAGAAATTTACAATACAAAATTCAACCTGAAAAAATGGGATATAATGAAAAAAACTCAGATTCAAACCTATGTTAGAGTGAAGAGATTGTCACCATATTTCCATTGATATTTATGGGTGCCGCAAGAGGTGGGCCCTGCTAGAGGTGGGCCCCACAGGTAGGTGGGCCCTATTAATAGGTAGGCCCCACTAGAGGTGGGCCCCATAGGTAGGTGGGCCCCATAGGTACATGGGCCCTGCTGGTAGGTGGGCCCCATAAGAGGTGGGTCTCATAAATAGGTGGGCCCTGCTAGCCTGAAAATGCTCTGTTTGCACGTTGTCCTTCAAAATCTTTCAAGGTGCTACAATCAACTAGATCAAGAAAAAAACATATATGAAAGATACAGACTTATTGGATCTTCATAATCTTGTTGTTCTCAAGATCGTACAAAATGCAAGAGAAATTACAACAAGATTTGACAAGATCTCTAAGTAATCTAAAATCTCAAAAAAAAAATCTGATACCATGTTAGAATCTGTTAAAATAGATATAACCCAAAATCTAATTGAAAGTATTAAAAAAATAAATGGAAATAAACAAGTAGAATAACAATATTAGACAAACTCAATGTAAATGCTCATAAGCATAACATCATCAAGGAAAATCTCTTTTTTTTTTATCTTAGCATATCCAATATATCTCCAATATCTCTATGTCCAAATACAAGTAAGGAAGCATGTTTATATAGGCAAAGGAGAGGTGGAGGTGGGGGGAGGCACCTACATTTAGTAAACAGCCAACTACATTTGGTGGGTGGAGGAACCTACATTCACACCTAAGCAAGATTAAAACCATGTGGAGGAAATCCTAGAAATAAAGGAAAAGATAAATAACTAATCTAGGAAATAAAATCCTA
>MU228406.1:186983-220292 GCA_018584345.1 Thuja plicata
CATTAAAACAAGATTCAAAGTAACGAATTGGGTATTAGCAATGTCAAGTTATATCCACGAATATTTACAAAGGCACCGGTTGTTTTTTTTTAAATAGTAATTTGAAGCATCATATAAATCTCATAAAGGACTAACCAAATTGGTTTTCTTGCTAGCAAATTTTCTTTGTAGTTTTTATTTTTTCTACAGGAATAGCTCAAATTGGGATGGGAAGGATAGGGTTCAGAGGCTTGATTAATGTTATGAACATTGATGAGTAGAGATTTCATTATAAATTTGTTTCAAGGAAAAAATTATTCCTATTTGAAAACATTTGTACTCACAAAGAATATATTAACCTAGGGTTTGTTTCTTAGAGATGTTTCAATAATGGTTCATTACCATATTTTGTAAATGAGGGAATACCCCATAAATTTTTTTTAATATTATGTTATGGACTTTGGTCCCAGGCTAGACTGCACGTTTTCTTCTCCATTCTTTTCTACCAGTGCCTGTAGTGAATGGAAACTTTGTAAACTTTTTATATTAATAAAATATTTTGTCTACAACTTTTTATCGATAAAAAAAATATTATAATTTTTGTTTAATCTCACTTCAATTTTATTTCAATATGTTAACCTATTAATTTAACTTTGGTTTTTTTCTATCAATCATATGGATAATAATAATTTTTTAACTATATGGTTTCGTCAAAATTATTGTAAATTTATTAAATTAATGCCATTAATGTTTGGCTTAGGTTTTCATATTTTTTAGGTTAAAAGATAGGTTGTTTTGTTTCTTCTTAAGTTTCAATTTATTTTAGGTGTTTTGGTTAGTCTATAATTTTGTCTAAGATTTACATTTCAATATGTTTTAGTGTTAAACTTAGGTTCAATTTGATTTATGATACAAGTTGAAGCTAATGTAGATTCATTATTTAATTAGTATTAGCAATTAATAAAGATTTGATTAAGTTATTATTAGTATTAGAAATTACTATTTTCTTTTTAAATTTAATCAGGTTAGTTTTATGGATAGAACACAATTAGAAGCAGCTTTATATTATTTATTTAATTACCATTAGGAATTTATTAAAGTTGAAATAACCTATGTTTTTGTATAGGTGCATTAAATATTGTACTACATATATTTGGTCAATTGTTTGTTTATTTATATTTTGAGTAATACATTAATATGGTTTTTTATTTTTTTTTAAATATTTGGTTACAAATACATTTATACTTTATCATAGGTTTTAAATATAAGTATGTAAATATTTTATTTAAAATTATCTAAACTCTATTACAGTGTAGATTACAATATAAGTCAAGTTTACAAATTTCTAATGCCCTACAACAGATTATATGTTTGAAGACATTTGTTGATATTCACCAAAGTGCAGAAGTGATGATAAACATTGTTAGTTAATGTATTGTCATTGATGTTGACTTATTTGAGTATATTTATGGTGGAAAACATTTGTTATGACTTGAAGATGTGGACAAAACAATTTTTATGTGGTCTGTGAAGGAAGAGTTACACTAAGAGACAGTAATAAATGAGTAAAACATAGTATATACAGAGCACAGTAGTAATGAGCTAGGGATTACCGACACAACATGGTTAATACTAAGACTGAGAAATTAATTCAAATTGAGGCCGACTAGGATGCTAATGATTTCAAGGTAAAAGATAAAGTTTGTTATTTGATCAAACGACTATGAAAATTCAAGGAAGATCAGATGAAAAAGATTGAAACATGTTTATAACATAATTGCCGAGGAAGGATCAAGCGGGAAAATGAACAATGGAGATTAAGCTGCAAGAACTGAAGGATGAAAATTAATTGAGCTATGATGTATATATAAAAGAAAAGAGATTCATTTTGAAGACACACCTGAAGCACATACATGTGAGTTTATAAATGACTCATCAAACTGGTTAAAGCCAGAACCAACCATTTTTCTGCAGACATAACAAAGCAACAGAGGAAAGAGGATTATCGAGCAGAACCTGTATGAAGTATGAGATGAACTAAATAAGTACAAATTGATCAGAGGTATAATGTACTTATCATAGATATGAATATCTACAAAATAGAGTTGTATTTGAATCAGATCGCTACTATATCAATTTAACCATTTTTACAAATAAATCTCTTAGCCTAGTAGGACAGTGAAGTCTTTATTATAAAATTTAGAGAATGTTGAGTCTTTTCTTGTTGACCCCATAGTGAATGCATGGTCAAGAGAGAAATTTTAGTTTTAAATCCTCTTACAAGGTCACATTTAATAGTGTACATTGTAACCCTTAACAGGTTTTTCTCTTCACCGAGCTCACTTCAGAAGAGTGAAAATATTTTGGGTTACGGGTCCTAGGTGGTTTTCTCCTTAGCAGGGTTTCCATGTTAAAAATTTGTGTCAATGTGCATAAATGTTGTGGATTGTTATTTTACTTTACACAATACTTTATTGACCTAGATCAATTATCATAGTATTAATTTACTGATATTCGGTCAACACTATTGATGATAGTTTGAGATTATAGAATGTATTTTACCGAGCTGAGTTTTATATTTGAATTTGTTTTGGTATACATCTAGAGAAATTTGGGGTTGTAGCATAATTTGTGAGGAAACTTATTATAACCGATTCACCCCCCTCCCATTTATTTTGATAGTTGGTATTAGATCATATAGTGCTTATCAGAGAGCATATAGTGCATAGAAGAAAGTTTTGAAGGACATAAGCCAAATATCACAAGATGTATAAGAGAGATACACCTAAGCTAAACAAGGATAAATTCTTGACATGGAAAAGAAGAATGAGACTATATTTATCAGGGATTGGAGAAGACATTGTAGATTATCTGGATAATGAATTCATTCTACCTACTTGACCTTTGATAGTAAATCAGATGAAAGAGAAACATGAACATAACCTTATCATGGTGGAGATTGCTTCTTCACTCAAAAATGTTGAATTTGAGGACATCAAGACATGTAAGATTGCCAAGAAAATGTGGGATCAAATTATACTAGTTTATGAAGGAGATGCAAATTTACTAAGAGCCAAATCTGAAAGTCTTCATCGGAAGTTTGATGACATGAGAATGAAGGAAGGAGAAAACATAACATAGTACAGTACCTAAATTAAGGAAGTTGTGAATGCTATTCAAGGATCTGGTAGAACCATTGATGAAGACACTATTGTGAGTAATATTTTTAGAACTCTAGTACCTATTTATTCTATAAGAGTATCTGTAATATATGAAATGAGAGATGCACCTGGAAATAACATTACTGTTGATAGTCTTGTTGGAAGATTGATTTCTTCTGAGATGAATAACTTTGACAATAGTAATGTACCATCTATGGAGTCCACATTTATGACTACATTGAAAATTTGTAAATCTAGTAGCAAACACATAATAAAAAATAATAGTGACACTGATAGTGATGATAAGGAACTTGATGAACTTGAAGATTTAATGGTTAGAAGATTGCATAGAAGTAAAGGAATATACAAAGGTAAACTAACTTTTATCTATTTTAACTATAAAGAGATTTTTCATTTCTCTGCAAGATGCCCTAACAAAAGAAATAATGATAGAAATGATACATCTAATGACACAAAAGATGACCGAGACTATAGAAGAAATTGACAATATCAAAAAAGAGATTGCCGAGATTATAAAGATAAAGGTAAGAAATCTTGTTACATTGTTGAAGATAAAGTTAATGACAGTAGTTCTGACAGTGATGAAGATATTGAGACAATGTTCGTAGCTTTGAAAGATGATAAAAATGTAGATGAAATGTATGTAGAAACATTGCTTATCTCTAAAGTTAGTAAACATGGTATTTGGGTTGTTGATAGTGGTAGTACACATCACATGACTAGTGATAAAGGACATTTTGAATTTATTGAACATTATGATGGAGGATCAGTAAGAATGGGAAATGATACACCTTGTCAAGTGAAAGGAAAAGGTACTATTATGTTGAACAATCAAATCAAATGTGAAAATTCTTATTGCATAACATGACTTAACTACAATCTGTTAAGTGTCTCACAATTGAATAACATGGGTCACTAAGTTGCATTTGATAATATAAAAGATAGAATATATGATGGAAAAGGAAAATTGATCAGCACTGGAGAACAATATAAAGGTAACGTATTCTATCTTGACACAGTTAAAACTACTTGTTTATTTGCAAAGACTGAAGATATATGGTTATGGAATAAAAGACTTTGTCATGTAAATTTTGACAACATGGTTAAGATTAGTAGAAAAAAAAAATTTAGAGGCTTACCAAGCTTATCTAAACCAGACCATGTAATGTGCAAAAATTGTCAAATGGGAAAGATGTCAAAATCTAATTTCAAGAGCAAGAATTTTTCATCTAATGAAATTTTGGAGTTAGTTCATACTAACCTTTGTGGACCGATTAGAACATAGAGATAATATGGGGACATATATTTTATTTTATTTGTTGATGACTACTCTAGGATGATGATTGTCATGTTCTTAAAACAAAAATCTAAAGCATTTAAGATGTTGAAGTGGTAGAAAGCTAAAGTGGAAAAATAAACTGGTAGATATCTGAAGTGTTTGAGATCTGATAGAGCAGGTGAATTTATTTCTGATGAGTTCACTAACTTTCATAATGAGCATGGAATCAAGAGACAAGTTTCTACACCGAGGACACCAAAGCAGAACAAGATTCCTGAAAGAAGAAATAGATCAATTGTTTATTGTGCAAGAACATTGATGATTAAAAAAAGTGTTGCACAAACATATTGGAGAGAAGTAGTAAGAACAACTATTTACACTCTTAACCAAGTATAACTGAACAAATATTCAAACAAAACACCTTATGAGCTATGGTATGGGTATACATCAAATGTAAGTTATTTTAGAATATTTGGTAGATGGTGTTATATTCTGAACGATGAGAGAAACAGTAAATTTTATTTGAAAAGTGATGAAGGAATATTTCTTGGATATTCTACTAAGAGTAAAGCTTACAAATGTTTGAACAAGACAAGTAACAAAGTCATTGAGAGTGAAAATGTAAAAGTTGATGAATTTTCTGAGCTAAACGATGACGACAACATGAAGGAACCAGAGGATTACAATAATTTTTTTTACTAGGATGAACCTGATACTATACCAACATAGATTCCTAACGTTACCATGCAAAAAGCTAATGTCACCAGGCAACGGGTAGCACAGACAGAGAATCATGAAAATGTTGAAACAAAAGATCATGAACTATGAGACAATGAACAAACAAAAGGAGATAATGAAGAACCGAGAATTGAACCTGTACTTGCTAAATATGCAATAAGACACCATCCACAGAATTAGATTATTGGAGATAAAAGAGAAGGCATGTTGACAAGAAGTAAGTTTAGAGATGACACTTCTTTAATTAGTGAATTTGAGCCTAAGAATGTTAGAGATGCATTATAAAATGAAGAATGTATTAACATTATGAATGAGGAAATTGAACAGATACAGAAAAATAAGACATGGACATTAGTACCGAGACCAAATGATAAAAATGTCATTGGCACCAAATGGATTTTTAGAAACAAACTAAATGAAGATGGGAATGTAACAAAAAATAAAGCAAGATTGGTTTGCAAAGGGTATGCACAAGAAGAAGGAATTGACTATGGAGAAATTTTTGCACCCGTTGCTATACTTGATGGAGTAAGAATACTACTTGCATACGCTGGATATAATGGATTCAAGGTATATCAGATGAATGTGAAGTCTAAATTTTTGAATGGAATACTGGAAGAAGAGGTATACATTGAACAACCTGAGGGATTTTTTTATCCTGACCAAAAACACATGGTATGTTAGTTACACAAAGCTTTATATCGACTACAACAAGCACCAAGAGCATGTTGTGAAAGATTGCATTCATATATTATAATTATTGGATTTATTAGAACAAGTGACAACAAAAATTTTTATTTAAAAGGAGAAAATGATGATAAGAAACTTATTGCTGAAATATTTGTTGATGATATTATATTTTTAGGTAATGATAACTTATGCACTTTATTTGTTGATGAAATGAGGAAAGAATTTGAAAAGTTGATGTTTGGTGAGATCTAATTGTTTCTAGGATTGTAAATTTTACAACAGACTAAAGGTATCTACATTACTCAATCAAAATGCATCAAGGAAGTACTAAAGACATTCAGAGTGGAAGTATCAAAACCAGTTGGAGCACCTATGGTGAGAGGATGCAAACTGACTAAAGAAGACAAGACACCTAAGGTAAATCAGACCTTGTACAGATCTATGATTGGTAAATTGATGTATTTTGTTCACACAAGACCTGATATAGCACATGTAGTTGGAATAGTTGCAAGATTTTTTGCTAACCCCAGAGAGTAACATATGACTATTGTAAAAATAATTTTTAGATATTTGAAGAATACTGAGGATTATGGACTATGGTATAAAAGAGAAGGAAATTTTAAACTAAAAGATTATACTGATGTTGACTGTGCTAGGAACATAGATGATAGATAGAGCACTACTGGTGGAGTATTCTTTATTGGAGAAAGACTAGTTACCTAGATAAGAAAGAAGCAAGAATGGATATCTCAATCAACTGTAGAAGCAAAGTATGTTGTTTATGTTGCAAATTGTTCTAACATAGCATGGATAAAACAACTATTAAAAGGAATGATTGAGGAAATCACTGAACCAATGATGATTTATTGTGATAATACAAGTGCTATAAATATTTCAAAGAATCTTGTGATGCATGCCAAAACAAAGCACATATCTATAAAATATCACTGCTTAAGGGAACAAGTACAAAATAAACAAGTAATACTGGAATATGTAAAATAAAAATAACAACTTGTTGACATATTCACAAAACCCTTTCTGAAGGATATATTTGAGTACTTGAGAGGTATACTAGGGGTTTGTCCCTTGTCTATTGGTAACTAAGTTGACTAGGAGGTTGCATCAACCTACATGAAATCCAAATATCAATCATGTTGATGTAAATCTGAAATAGATAGACACAGGAATATACGTACACTAACAGGTACCTACTACACTGAAAATTAGAGATATTTGTTTTGGCTATTGAAGAGCTGCATATTTTTTTTTGGCATTGTTGTCAAAGGGAGAGAGTTCATCAATGAAATATAAAGAGATGATTCAGTGAAATATATATCCCTCTTGTTAATCTCTGAGTTTTGTTAGTGATTAGTGACCAACACTTAGTCATTTACATAGGCAGTTTTAGTTGGCTATGACTGTGGCCGAGCTAAAAATATGCATGGCCGAGCAATTTTCAGATTGCCTAGTTACATTGCCGAGCCAAGTTACATTGCTGAGATGAGTAGCGATATAGATGTTAAATGCTAAGCGACAGAACAGTCAAGTGCTGAGCAAATCAATTTTTGTATACATGTCTGGAATGATACAAACTTTGAGGATAAGTGATCTAGATGAATTATATAAATGTTTTGGGCTGACTTATGTATGCATTTAATATTTTTCTATGGAGTTAGTTATGCATTTAATTATTTTATCCTATGCGTGACTCATTGTAAACATTAATTGTAATACCATCATGGTATGGGTATTAGATCTTGATCGTTGATCTAGATCTCGCTATCAGATTTGAATAAGTATATTAGATTGCTTCTAAACCCTATTTTGTGTGTGTAAGGAGAGAGTAGAAGAATTTTCTAGTGACTGCATTTTGAAGTGAAATGCACAGAGGTTTATTTTGTTAAGAAACAGAGATCAAGAAGAGTAATAACACAGTGAACAACAGAGAAAAGCTATATCAGATTATGAGATCAAAGAAGGTACTGAAAAGAGGAGATCTATCATCAGCATCATAGTGCATAATGAAGGATCAATACTTGAGACATTCTAATAATTGTATCAGGTGAAAATCTCTTAACACAGTGGTTCTAGCAGACCTTTCTTAAATCTCCTAATAGAGTGCTTACTTCATTGTAAGTTTCAAATCCTTTCACAGGGTAGATTGTAATGATCTTAAGCTCTTAATAGGGTAGACCTTTCACAGGGTAGATTACATTTTGTAATCAAACATTTGTAACCTTAATAGGTACACTTTATTATTGCAATAGTGGAGAATTTTGTGGGTGTCATCCCCACCCCAGTTTTACCTATTTGGGTTTCTGGGTTACCAAGTTATTATGTTATGTGTTATTTATTTCATGGTGTGGATGCTATCTAAGATTACATTAGATTCATATGTGTATGAATTTGGATCAGTTTGTTTGAAGTGTTTAATTTTGAAGATCTGATTCACCCCCCCTCTCAGTATCTTGCTTTCCCATTATTGTATTTCCAACAATTGGTATCAGAGCAGAGTTCTCAAAAAAAGTTATAATCAACTTGAGAATACAGATCTTGAGATGGAGATCTACAAGATGGGTAAAGTCATTGAGAATCAAAAGATCTATGTTCAGCTAGGACTACAACAGCTTGAGACTGCTAGACAAGAATTAAAGAAGTTCTTGATTGCAAGGAAAGATTTGGCCAAACTAATGAATGACACTCATTATCAGGAGAAGGACACCACAAATCTATTTTAGAATGGAGATTCTACTAAGAGCGATGCAGAAAAAGTAGATCTAGTGGAAAAGAACAGTGCACTATGTGAAGAATTCAAAAACTTTAAAAAGGAACAAGAAGCCCAATCAATCAGAATGTGTGAAGTTGTTCAACAGAAAAAGAAAGTTGAAGATGACAAGGCTATGGCAGAAGAAGACAAAAGAATCATGGCTACCAGACTTGATGAAAGAACACATGATGTGCAAACAATGATTGTCAATCAAGTGGACATGGAAAATCAACTACTACTTGTGAATCAATAGATCAGTAGGAAAGACTTGGAGATTGTAAATATTAGATCTGAGAATAGTCAATTGAAAGATGAATTGAGATCTGAGAAAGAACTTAATAATAGAGTGAATGATCTAAGTGTAGCTATGAGCTACTTTGAACAATTGGTGGAATCATCAAGAAGACCTAAAGATTCTTTTGGATTAGGTCACACTGAACAACATTCAACCATTGAAGATGGAGAATCATCTAAGTCAGGTGAAAGAAAGAATGCAAAGCTGAGAAAAAAGAAACCTATTTGTCACCACTGTGGGAAACCAGGTCATACAACAAACATTTTCTAGAGCAAGAATGGTAAGTCCAATCCGAAAACTAACTTTAATGGTTATTGCTTTAACTGTAATAATTTTGGACATCAAGCATGTGAAGGTAAGAAAAAGGCAAGCAAAACACCTAGACTCAATGGTAATTGCTATAATTGTCACAAATATGGTCATAGAGCACAAGATTACAGATCTAAAGGTAAATAGCAATGGACATCAAAGGTACATGAGAAATCACCAAGAAAAGGCAATACTTACAATTGGGATTATAATAGATGGCATAGTTGTCATTATTGTGGTGAGTATGGACATGTTCCAGAAAACTGTATAAGGACAGATTTCAGAGGAAAATATAAAAGTTGGGTGAATGGAAGCCTAGTTTGTCATAGTTGTCTGAAAATTGGACATAAAAGGAAAAATTGTAAGACTGGAGTACTTTCTCATACTGTTGAGTAAATTAGAGCACAAATGAACAAGACATGGGTTAATAAGTTTGAACCATGCAGCAATGAAGCCAATGAATCTGAGGTCACCCAATCCAATGGATTAGGTGATCACATCATCTCCAACTAAGAAAACAAGGTATGTAAGGAACTATATTTAAAATTCTTATCTTACATTAGTTCCTAACATGAAATGTACAAAAGTCCATATTTACATATGTTAAGATGCACTAGGACATATTTTGAAGACAAAATGTTGAGATGAGAAAATTACACTATAGGTGTCGAGCATCAATCACGGACACTATAGCCAAGTTCTTTAGTTAGTGCCAATTTTTGTTGGCTGAGAAAGTTTTATGATGGCCGAGTGTAGGACGTTGAGTGGGATGGAAGTAGTGTTAAAGCTGAAGACAACTGGCTTGCACTAACTCAATGGGTAGAACATTCAATGCTTACCTATCTTGACCTTTCAAAGCTTATAAAGGATGGACAGTTGACATCTCATTTTTTACCTTGCAATTTTTACTATTTAACGGAGTGATTGAAGTGATTTATAGAATTAATCTTAATTGAGTTTAGCATCAAAGATTTCATCAGTGTGTCATCGGCAATCCTAAGGTGAACAGTGAATAGTGAAAAACATTACTTTCTGAGGTACTGTGTTTTTCATCTCTCAAACCCTAATTTCAAAGATCATGGCTACAAGTTCTTCTGCACCAGCTAAGAGTGTGGAGATAGAACTAGAACAAATTCAGTTAATATGGAGTGATGAATGTGAACCTCTCAACTTTTGAGCCATTCCTAAAAGTATGATTCAAAGTGATTTAACAGGAGCCCTCTCATCCATTCCACCCAAGGTACTTATGATCCATGATGTTCGATCATGTTTTATGGTTAAGATTGGAGAAGTAGGTGATAGTGAATTGAGGAAATCCTACAACAAATTGTGTGTCAATAGAGTTCTGAAGGTAGAATTCAAACATCTAGTCGACAAAGGGTTAACTCATGCCCTAAATTTTCCCCAAGGTTTTAAAGATGAATGGATTAAGGTTATCCTTGGTCAATTTCATGACATGTGCATGTGGTTGGATAATGGACCAGTCAAGATCACCAGAAGCATGATTGATCATGTGACTGGATATCCTGTAGTGAACGGAAAATGGACCATG
This sequence comes from Thuja plicata, assembly GCA_018584345.1. NCBI lineage: Eukaryota > Viridiplantae > Streptophyta > Pinopsida > Cupressales > Cupressaceae > Thuja > Thuja plicata. The sequence goes on from MU228406.1 coordinate 197,775, forward strand.
AGGGATAACAACAAAGACAAAATTACATTGAACATTGGAGCAGTATGGAATAACAGAGGTATGACTATCTCTACAATTACTAACCTAAAACTTGATTTTGGAGTAAGGGTAATAGCACATAAGTTCTATTAGTCTAGCAGATTGGATAGTGTTCCTTGTATAGTCATTGATCAGGCATGGAAAATTGTTAAGAAGAATCATACATATGATCTTTCCGAGCTGTAGCAGACATAATTAGTCGAGAACCTAGCATCAATCAGAAAGGCTAAGAGCTCATCATGTAATTTTGGTTCTTTACTATTCTGTATATTTTTCTACATTTAGGATACATTTCTTACACTGGGAAATATTGTTTGGAAAAAGGATAGACCCATTACATTTTAGATCAGTGAATGTATAGAGAAACTAGGAAGTAACTTCAATAGAATTATGGGGAGCTATTTTGTAGAATTCAAGAAGAGAATGAGATTAAGGACTAGAATTCCTAAGTCACTAATGGAGAAGCACTATGAAGAAATTTGTTTTCTAGTTGATAAAAATAATACTTATATCAAGGCAGTGACTCCTAGGATAACATGCTTAGAACCATTTCCATATGAAATCAATATTGATGAAGCATCAACTACCATCACTACACTCCTAGCTGAGATAATTGATACTACAGTAGAGAGATTTGGAAATTTTGATGAAGCTAAGGCTAAAATTTCTAGAAGTTTGAATGAGGGAACTATGGAGAGGAAAAGAAAGAAGATTGTGAAAAAACTGAAGAAAATGGTTGGCTTAGGTAGTGATGAAGAACTTGAGGATGCACCTCTAGGCCTGACCACTAGGCAAGGTAAGGATATATCTATAGAGGAGGAATTCAGTGCATCAGAAGAGGTTACTAAGAAAGCTAAGGGCAAGAGACCATCTATTGTCATAGTAACCAAGCCGAGCAGAGCCAAACCTAAGGTTAGACCTACAGCTAATCATCCGAGGACTAGAGCATCTACTTTCACTTCCCTAGTAGAAGTGCAAACAAAAGTGTATGGTAAAAGGAAAGTTGCATAAAGTAGTTCTAGAAAGGAAGAAAAGGTTGCTCCTAAGGCTGAGCCGAGTAAGCCAACAAAGAGACCAAGAAGGAGATTAAATTTGGGGATAGATAGTGATGAGGAGAAGACAGAAACTGATGAACCCAGCAACATACCTAAAGCTCAATTTAAGAAACTAGCAAGTATTGATGAGGTATGTTACACTTTGAGGAATTCAGTAGGGTTAGCAACTTTTAAGTTCATTAAGTATGAAAAGTTGAAAACAACAGATAGGCACAAAGTATAGGAAGCACTCTTGGACATGATGAGTACTTTCAAATTAACTCCTACAGAGATAGGAAATCATGTTCCTGATGAAATTTATGATTTTATGTCAAGAAAATGGGAATTTGCATTGTCCACAAAAAGACAGACCATGGAAGGAACACTAGCCCAGGTGATACCTGACTTAACCTCAAAGCAAAGAGCCAAATTCATTGAAGATTACAAGAATAGGTTTGTTCCTAAACTCAGAGGCTATGTTGTTCTGAAGAATGATATAGAAGGTGTAGTACAGTAAAGCACAAGGATTTGAAAGGAAATCTTTGGACTGGCCATTCCAAAAGACAATAAATCTGGTGAAGGGACATCTGAGAAAAAGACAAAAGAAGTTGAAGTGAAGACTACCCCTGAACCACAGATAACAAAAGATCAAATTGCCATGGAACAGGACAAAACCAAAGATGCATTAGATGCAACAAACTCTATTGATCTGACTGCAGACATTCCTATGGATTATATAGTTGATGATCCAAGGAATTTGAATGTTGAAGAACAAGAGATGCTGAGTGGTAAAGACACTAATTTTCCTATTAAGGAAACTAATACTGAAGAAGAAAAGTCCACAGCATCTGATGAGAAAATTGAAGTTGTCAATAATCAGCAAAGTGAACAGAAACAACAAACAAATGAACAAGAGGTAACTTCACATAATCCACCTATTTTAGAGGTTGTGAAAATAGTTTTAGATAGTGGAGTAGAAATAATAGATATTATTGATAAGCCTAAAGAAAAAGAAGCAATGCAAGTGTTGGTTGATCTACCACACTCTGCATCATCCACTCCTACAGGTCCTAAAATTGGTGGTATGCCCAATCCACAAACAATATTGACATAATTGAAAGAGGCATTGGATATTGACACTATCAAAGGGAAAGATATTATGCTACCGAGCATAAGTTCTCCAGAATTGAAGAAGAAGAAAATCTTGAAGAAGAAGTCTCAGATTCTAGATGTAACATTAGATGAATTCATTGTAATTCCACAATGGGATCCCAATGATTTATCTTTTGAACAAATAGGGACTCTTCAAGAGTTACTTAAGAGGAAGAAGAGACAGGAAGAGTTGAAGATAGAACAAAAGCAAAAGCAGGTGTTGCATGGCATCAAAGACATATTTGCAAAGGCTTTTGACTTAGAGGATGAAATGCCTCAAGCTCCAATCATTGATCAGCTAGTCAACATTGTAAAAAAGGTAATAGATGATGACATAGACAACAATGAGAAGCTTCTACAATGGTTCAGGACAAGATTTGAGAGCAAAGTTCTAGAGAAGATCTCAAAAGAGATTGCCACTAAACAGGTTGAACTTTCTGTTCTTGTAGAAACTCTAGAGAAAGTTACAGCCAATGTTTATTCTTTGTATAGGAAATTATGTGATGTTGAATTTTTCACAAAGGATAATCTACAGCTTGTTGAGAAGCTATAGTTAGATTTGAGATCAACTAGTACTGCATTAGGTAAAGATACTACTTCCAGTTCTTTACATCTTAATAAGTTGATAAATGCACAAAGGAGAATAGCCGAGCTTATGGCTAAAGATGGTCGAATAAGGGCCAAATTGATAACTATTCAGACAAGCCTATTGCCTCACTTGGAAGTAATATAGAAGGAACTTTCAAAAGCAAAGGAGTTATCATAGAGCAGTGCAAATCTATCGACTGCAAAAAGTTTAGTGAGTCTAGCTGCCGAGCTAGAAATCAAATTGGAAGTTATGAAGGTTGCTAAGGAAAGCTGGGATACTACATTTGAATCCACCTTGCAGCTTCATAAGCAATTTTTGGATAAGTAGAACTTAACCCCACCAGCAATCAGTGACAAAAACAAGGGAAAAGTTAGTAAGGAAGTTGGTAAGGAAGTATGAACGGATATAGAATGATACATCAGTATAGTATAGGTACACTTGTATATAATTTTTGAAGGCATTGTAAACTTTTTGTATGAATTATTTTTGAGTTTATTCCTAGCGGGAGTACTTAGTGTACTTAGGCAATATTTTGATGAAATGAATGGAAGTAATGATAAGTTTTTTTGCCACTAATATCAAAGGGGGAGATTGTTAATCTCTGAGTCTTGTTGATGATTAGTGACCGACACTTTGTCATTCACTTAGGCATTTTTAGTTGGCTATCACTATGGCCGAGCTAAAACTATGCAAGGTCGAGCAACATTGCCAAGCAGTTTTCAGATTGCCTAGTTACATTGTTGAGCTGAGTTACATTGCTGAGCCGAGTAGCGACAAAGATGTTAAATGTCGAGCTACAGAGCAGTTAGGTGCCGAGCAGAACCATTTTTGTATACATGTCTCGAATGATACAAACTTTGAGGATAAGTGATCTGGCCAACTTGTATAAACATTTTGGCCTAACTTATGTATGCATTTAATATTTTTATATAGAGTTACTTATACATTTAATTTTTTTATCCTATGTATGGCTCATTGTAAACATTAATTGTAATACCATCATGGTATGGGTATTAGATCTTGATCATTGACCTAGATCTTGCTATCAGATCTGAACAGGTATATTAGATTACTTCTAAACCCTATTTTGTGTGTGTAAGGAGAGAGTAGGTGAATTTTCTAGTGAGTGCATTTTGAAGTGAAATGCACATAGGGTTATTTTGTTAAGAAGCAGAGATCAAGTAGAGTAATAACACAGTGAACAGTAGAGAAAAGCTATATCAGATTATGAGATCATAGAAGGTACTAGAAAGAGGAGATTCATCATCAACATAAGAGTGTATAATGAAGGATCAATACTTGAGACATTCTAATCGTTGTATCAGGTGAAAATCTCTTAACATAGTGGTTCTAGAAAACCTTTCTTAAATCTCCTAACAAAGTGCTTACTTCATTGTAAGTTTAAAATCCTTTCATAGGGTAGATTTTAATGATCTTAAGCTCTTAACAGGGTAGACCTTTCATAGGGTAGATTACATTTTGTAATCAAAAATTTGTAACCTTAATAGATACACTTTATTATTGTAGTAGTGGAGAATTTTGTGGGTGTCATCCCCACTCAAGTTTTATCTATTTCGGTTTCTGGGTTACCAAGTTATTATGTTATGTGTTATTTATTTCATGGTGTGGATACTATTTGAGATTACATTAGATTCATATGTGTATGAATTTGGATCAGTTTGTTTTAAGTGTTTAATTTTCAAGATCTGATTCAACCCCCCCCCCCNTTCCCCCCCCCCCCCCCCCCCTCAGTATCTTACTTTCCCATTATTGTATTTCCAACACCTCTAAGGGGGAGAATTGATTGATAGAATATCTACTCCTTTAGGAAGTATAGAGAAAGGGAGAGAAAAGACATATCTAATCTATAGAGAGAGTCAAGAGCTTAAACATCAAAACCGTAGGGAAAGTCTACATGGTGAAGTTTTTGTTTATACTGACACAACTTCTATTCAAGCTAAGGAGAGCTAAAAAAATTATTGCAGTTGTAGAACATAAGTTTGGTATTTTATGGTATGATATTTTATATTTCATATTTCATATTGTTTTTCCATCAATTCCAAAGGGAGAGATTGATGCACTGCAAATGATTATATATTTGAGGTCATTTGTTGATATTCAACCGAGTTGCAGAAGTGATGATAAACATTATCAATTAATGTATTGTTATTGATGTAAACTTATTTGAGTATTATTGTGGAAAAAATTTGTTATGATTTGAATATCTAGAACAAATAATGTTTATGTGGTCGGTAAATGAAGAGTTTTGTATACACCGAGAGACAGTAATAACTGAGTAAAACACAGTGTATACTAAGCATAGTGATAATTGAGCTAGGGATTTCTGACACAACATAGTTAATACTAAGACCAAAAAATTAATTCAAATTGAGGCTGGCTAGGATGCTGATGTGGAAATTGATGATTGTGAGGTAAAAGATAAAGATTTTTATTTGATCAAATGGTTATGGAAATTCAAGGAAGATCGGACGACAAAGATTGAAGCGTGTTTATAAAACAACTGCCGAGGAAGGATCAAGTGGGAAAATGAACAATGGAGATTAAGTGACAAGATATGAAGGATGAAAATTAAATGAGCTATGATGTCGATATAAGAGACAAGAGATTCATTTTTAAAACACACCTAAAGTGCATACATGCTAGTTTATGCACGACTAATCAAAATCGTTAAAGACATAACCAAGTGTTTTTTTGCAGACATAACAGAGTGACAGAGGAAAGAGCATTACCAAGAAGAACAAGTATGAAGTATGAGATGAACTAAAGAAGTAAAAATTGATCATAGGTATTATGTACTTATCATAGATCTGAATATCTGCAAAATGGAGTTATATTTGAATCAAATCACTACTGTATCAATTTAATCATTGTTATAGATAAATATCTTAACCAAGTAGGACAGTGAAGTCTTTATTATAACATTCATAGAATGTTGAGTGTTTTCTTGTTGACCCCATAGTGAATGCATGATCAAGAGAGAACTACTAGTTTTAAATCCTCTAACAAGGTCACAATTAACTATGAACATTTTAACCTTTAATAGGGTTAACTCTTCATAGAGCTCACTTCCGAAGAGTAAAAAAATTTTGGGTTACCGGTCCTAGGTGGTTTTTCCCTTATCAGGGTTTCCACGTTAAAAATATATGTGTCAATGTACATGAATTTTGTGGATTATTATTTTACTTTAGACATTACATTATTGGCCTAGCTTGGTAATCACAGTATTAATTTACTGATATTTGGCAAACACTATTAATGATAGTTTGAGATTACAAAATACATTTTCACCGAACTGAGTTTTATATTTGAATTTGTTTTGGTATACATATCGAGAAATTTGGGAATGTAGGATAGTTTGTGAGGAAACTAATTCTAACTGATTCACCCCCCTCTCAGTTATTCTAACAATTTCTACTTACTATAATTTATGAGAACTGTTAAAAACCAATTTGTGGGCACCATATGTTTATACAATCTATTGCCATGATAAATAATTAAATATAATATCCATGATGCTTGGTGGTTTCATTAACAAATTAAGGGTCAAACTTTCCCATTTATTGTGACTTGGATTACTCTTCCTTTAGGATAAAGATACATTGTCTCCAAAAAATTATGGTTTGTCTTTGAAAATTGACATACATTAACTAATATTTATTAAAGGAAAATAGGTGTTGAAGGGAACTGGAACATTTTTTTTGGTTATCAGGGTTCCAATTCCCTTCAACACTTATTTTCAATCCTTTGTAGCAGCAACATTGTAGGAAACATATTATGATTTTAGATTACATCACCACTTATTTATCAAACCCTTTTTTTTGGTTTACAACGTTGTTAAAAAAATTAAGCCTAACCGTAAAAGAACATTCTTGTAATATTTTCCTTGTAATTGTACACATAATAGTATTCTTGTATTCATGTACATAAAATAATTTGGCGCATCTTTTCTCCCCAATTTTGGGTGGTGGTTCATGCTAACATTATGGCCGTCCTTTAGGGTGGATCCTCCACCCAACAAGAGTACAATACTAGCATGATTAGTGACCACATGCCAACACATGCATAGAGAATTAAGGCCCTAGATGATGCCATTGTCAAGATTTATGATAAATTATAATTTGCAGTCACAAAAATTTAGTTGAATGGCTATAGAAAAAAAAATCAAATGGTCTAAGGAGACTAGATGATCAATATAAGATTCAATAGGGTTTGGCCAAACATGTTATTTTTCTTGTTCGGAGTTTCAAGTCGAAGAAATGAGATGTGGAATAAGGTGTTGGTTCATTTTTTTTGCCTGAACCTCCCATAAGACTTAGAAGAAAAGATAAAGGTACTACTCTAATAGAGACTATGGTTAACAAGTTGTAGAGCATTAATAATAAATTATAATGAAGAATGGTAGTTTGTAAAAAACTATGTAATGTTTCTAGGAATTTTTCCCATTTTTTTTGTTAATACACTATGGGATACATTCCTCTTTTTTTTGCTTCATTCTATGATGATTCCTCTATTTTTGGTCTGTTGGTTTCCTATAGCTCCCATCAACCAAAGAAGCATAATCTGTTGCTCCTACAGAGGCTAGTAAGGAGACAATTTGGTTACAAAGTTTTATGGATGAATTGAGAAAGACACAAGAAAATAATAGGTTATACAGTGACTAACTGAGTGAAATTCACCTTGCAAATAACTCAACTCTTCACTCTAAGACATAACACATCCAGCGTCGGTATAGTTTCATGCGCTCTATTTTAGAGGAAGCACAATTGAAGTTGGAGAATATTCATACTATAAATAATCCTACAAATCTATTGACAAAGGAAATAACTAATGATAAATTGACTTCCTTCTCAATTTTTACTAATCTTCATGATTGATCCCACTTGAAATGAGAAACAATCAAGTCTAGGTGTGTCAATCTAGTGGGAGCTACAAGGGATGCAATTTTTCTACATGATCAATCTCCAAGTGGGAGATTGTTTTGTATGAGGTCAGATTAGTCTCCAAGTGGGAGACTATTGGTATATAGTCAATGATCATGCTAGTATTGTACTCTTATTGGGTGGAGGAGTCATCTCAAATGGTCTTTGTAATGTCAGCAAGAAGCACCACCCAAAATTGTGGAGATAAGATCCTCCCGAATTATCGTACATACGAGAATACAACAATATTAGTATGTGTATGAGTACAAGGAAAATATAATGAAAAATATTATTTTAAGGCTAGGGTTAATTTTTTCAATCGACTTTGTTAACTACCCAAAATGATATGATAAATAAGTGGTGGTGTAATGTGAAATCAACATACTGGAATTTTCTTTTTTCTAGATAAAAAAATAAGTGGAAAACTATTTATCTATTGGATGTATCCTATATTGGGTGAACCGTGCTAAATCATTGTGTTAGTTAATTTTGGTCTTCTCTATTTCTGCATTATCTTAATATTGTTTATTACTCATATCCACCTAAACCCTAACATCATGATCATTTATAATATTTGCAATCGCCTTTGATAATTTATGGTTCATTTCAAGAATATTATTAATCTTTTCATTATCAAGGGTATAAAACCATTTTTTTTATTTCATAGAACTTGGACACAATGCACACTAGTAGAGAGTACTGACCATCCATAGTTTCTTTGACATTTAGTCCTATATTTTCACTTTCATAAACAAAGGACCTTTTCTCCAAAGGAGAGTCCTTTCCCACTGGAATATACACATGTAGGTCTAGATTATCATAATTTTTACATGGGGAGAGGGTGAGAGGGGGTAGTAGGGAAGAGCCTTCAACAAAATAATTATCTTGTTTGAAGTTTTCTTAGCTCAGGGTAAAGTTAACTAACCCTTTCTATTTCCTTTGGATGCAATAGAAGGGGAACCCTAAAATTTTCCATTGCCTTTAAAATACCAACTAGGGAAAAAATAATATGGAATTCACTCAATAGAGAGGGAAGCATCTAAATCCTCAACGTCAGAAATAAAAAATTTAAGTGGACATTGTCTTCCCTTTTTGGGATTGTTCTCTTTCCCAATTGAGCCTTACCCTCATCCTCCAAGGAATCTTCCTTAGTACCCACCAATTAGTCCTTGATAAAGTGATTGACATACTTTTTAACCCTATCCATATGATGGTTTCTAGTCTCTGAAATAGACCTAGTAAAAAATATTATAAAAATAATTAAGCCCTCATGTAGAAGTAATTGTGTTGGATTATTTCTATGGATTTTAATGGTGTGTGAAAAGGCAGAGAACAATGAAAAGTAAATAGAAATGCACTTATCATTTTTGAAATGTTTTAGAATGATGAAGTGGTGGTTGAAAAGGATAGTATACTAGCCATCAAAAGTGATATACATCATAATTAGTTTAGTAATCTTGTCCCCAAGAGGAGGGATGGACATCCTTTCATAGCAATCATCAATATTTATTTGAATATTTTCTCTTTTATTACCTATAAATAAAATCACAAGGTTTTTATTAATGGTTTTTATCCCTAAAAAACTTCCTTCCTTCGACCACGATTTGTAAAACATTAACCACTAAATCCTCCAAGATAACTAATTTAATGCCAAACACCTTCAATACCCCCATTGTACTAGCTATCGATAAAAGCCTCTATAACTCGAAGGAAATTCATATAAACTTTGTCAATGAAATTAGTAATACGCCATGCAAAAAGCTCCTTCCAAACATCCTCATCACTCTATCATTTCCCATTAAAATGGGCTCAACACAGTTTTGATCTCCCCATTTTTACGTAGAGCTCTCCAAGACACAAATACACTAGAATGATGAAATTGATGAACATTATAGAAATATTAATGTGAATTTAATTATTATTGATCGTGATCCTATTGATTTTTTGGGATAAAAAGATATTCAAAGGCGACCATATATTTATTTATTGACCTTATGTATCTTTCTTTTCTAACTACCACATTTTATGGTATTTTAGTCAATCATTATTATATAACTATCACATCTATCTATTTCCCAAGATGTACTAAAATGTTCCCTTTATCTTAATTCTAATATCACTCAATAGGGAAGCATATCACCAGGAAATTTTCCATTGCCTTGTTTGATACATGAAATAATTACAAATCACAGTATGGAAAGTGGGAGCGAGTAGACAGGAGAAAATTTTCATTTCAAATAAGGGGATGGTGGATTTCATGGTGTTTTGCAGGCTAGATTTTCTAGCTCTATTGCTGGAACCCATCTGCAGGCCAGACAGGATGCAGAAGGCTCAAAAAAAAGTTTGGAAGGGGAGAATGATTCCAAGGATGGGGACCCATGTGAAAGAGAAGAAATCATTTTCCCTATTTAGGGTGAAACCCTCTTTGAAATCATGTTTTCCAGATATGGAAAAATTTTCTGATCTAGTGAAGGGGATCTATACGATATCAATTCCATATTCTCTCATAGATTTCTCAATGGCTGAGATGGCTCTTACATTGGTTCATCGGTTTGTGGGTACCCTACCTAACATTTACACTATTAGGGGCTTCATTAGAAGAAAATGGGTGCTCAAAGGTTGGGTGGATATTATTGCTTTCCCCAAGGCCTTTTTCTCTTCTTTTTTTAACAATGAGGTGGATTTGTCTAAAGATTTATTTGGAGGAATTTTGATGATGGTTAATTCATCTTTGCATCTTCAAATATGGGCTCCAAACTTGGATTTGAATGATTCATTTTTTTCCTTTGTTTCTTTTTGGGTCCACCTTCCTAGTCTCCCCTTAGAATATTGGAATGAAATTATTTTCATAGGTGTGGCAGATTCTTTTGATGAACTACTTTCAATTGATCAAATGATGAAATCTAAAACCAGAATGGTGTATCCTCAGTTCTATGAAAAAATTCATCAGTCTATGGAATACCCTATATCCATTGACTTTTTTTCCAAACCTGGTAAATTGGTTGAGGCTATTTAATTTGAATCATTTCCCTTTGCGTTATTCTCTTCCAAAAAATCAGGACAATAGGCTAAGGATTGTCAGACTAAGAAACATATAGACTTCAAGAAGCGAGAGAAAAATAAGAATAATAATCAAAATGACACTTTTAAAAAAATAACAAGAATAATGTACAATAGAGAGTTCAAGAACCTAATGTGGAGTCAATTTTTTAATAAGGAACAAGGGTCTCTGGGGAGGAACTTTAGATTTCATAAGATATAGCAACTCCAAGGCCTAAAGGTGATAATATGGTTTCAAAAGCTGTAGTGATTTACCAACAAAAGATGAGTGCCCCTAAGGCAGATGATAATGGAATAAGTCCAAGACAAGTGTTGATGCTAGAAGGGGATTAGTCAATAGTGGAAGTGCCCCAAGATCCCATTGGTAGACTTCATTTGAATCTATTTGAAGATGCTCCGGAGTGCAGTGTGTTAAATGATGATTCTCTACTCTTACAGTCATCTGAAGTCCCTTTTAAGGAGGGTTTGTTTGTTCCAGAAATGTTCATTACTCCCAAATGGGGTTATTTTTCTGTAAATATTGAGGGGAGGAGGAAGGAAAGGTCAAAGACCTTGGTTCTAAAGAGGAATAAAAAAGGTAGTAATGTCACCCAAACAAGGGTTTCAACTAGAAGCATGTCAGGGAAGGTAGATGTGGGCAGTATAAACAAAAAAATTGCTATACCCTTCATTAAGGCCACTAGAGAGAGTGAAAGAAAGAAATATATTGTGGATGGAAAACAAATTTCCATCTTGTAGGCCTTGACCCCTTATAAAACATGAAGATTGTCTTTTGGAATATAAGAGGCCTCAATGCACCTCACAAACAAGACATGATTCATAATTTGGTTAGAGATCATAGACTAGATATTATGCTGGTTCAGGAAACTAAAATGTCTTTAAAGAAATTAGCCAATATCATAATTTTTTAAAATGGTAGAGTTTTTGGCACCAGCTTAGTTGGTGCTTCTGGTGGTATGACTATCTTTTTGAACAAGAAATTTTTTGTCTAGGGTTGTTCTGGATAGCTCAAAAAATATACTCTAAGTGTGTTTCAATAACTTAAGGGATGATTTTTCATGGGTTATCACTAACATCCATGCCCTCAACACTAAAAGTTCTAGAGCCAAATTCTGGAGCAACCTAGCTCATTGTAGGGATTTTTTTTCCAATAGTTATTGGTTTTTCATGGGTGACTTCAATATGCCTTTGAAAGAGGATGACAAATCTGGAGGTTTTCCATCATAGTTATATGGGCGTTTGGACATGATGGATTGAATCAATGCCCAAGCTCTAATGTATGTTAAAATTCATGGCATTAATTATACTTCATCCAATAGAAGAGTGGGTAATGAATTTATTCAGGTTCATCTTGATAGAGCTCTGATTTTTTTAAATGTCTTGCTAGGTATTTTTTCTCTCTTTCTTCTATTATTAAGATTGGTTCCGATCATCTCTCCATTTCTTGTTTGGAGGATCCTAATAATTGCAAAAGAAAATTTCCTTTTACATTATAAAAAATGTGGTTGTCTCACCCTTCCCTTGAATAAATAATTTGAGATTGGTGGAGCATGAATATTAAAGGCTCAACTATGTTTAGAGTTGCTAAGAAACTTAGATTGGTCAAAAGTAAAATTAGGAGTTGGAACAAAGAGATCTTTAGGGAAATCTTTCAAATGATGTCTGCTATTAAAATTGGCTTGAAGGAAATCCAAGATAAAATCTAGATGGAGCATTTATCCAAACACTTAAGGGACATGGAGTCCAACCTCTTGACTAAATACCATGATCTTATTGCTAAGGAGGAATTTTTTTGGAGGCAAAGATCTAGAGATCTTTGGTTGGAGGCTAGGGAAAAGAATGCTAAATAATTCCACATGACCAATCTCAAGCATAGGGCAGCTATTATAATATGCAATTTGTCTTTGAATCCTAGCACTTCGACTAAGAATGAGGATATCAAATTTGAAACTTCCTAGTTCTTTTCCTCCATTCTAACTTCTGATTTAAATATTGACCATCTGGAGCATGAGAAGCTTATTTCTTCTACCCCTTCTATATTTAATAAGGACCATGATAAAATCATTTTGGTTGTCCCTTTTAGTAAGGAAATTAGGAATGGGTGTTATACTTTGAGGGGGAGATGGTTCCTGGCCCTTATGGGTTTTCTATGTTATTTTTTAAGAAGTTTTGGCCTATTGTAGAAAAGGATATTTATGATGCAGTTAAAGAATTCTACCATTCCTAGAACCTTTTGAAGGAGATAATGCTACCTTTTTTTTCCTCATCCCAAAATTTCAAGGAGCTAAGTGTCTAGACAAATTTAGACGATTCAGACTGTGCAATTCCTTATATAATATTATTTCAAAGATCCTCACCTCTAGGATGTTGGCTATTCTCCCCTTGATTATTTCTCCTCAACAAAATGGGTTTGTCTTTGGAAAACAAATTATTGACTATGTTTTTGTGGTTTATGAGAATATCCATGAGCTGTTGATGTCTAAAAGATAGGTTTTTATCTTGAAAATCAATCTATCCAAGGCTTATGAAAGGGTGGATTGGAGATTTCTACAAGATATTTTAAATTTATTTGGGTTTGGTGATAAGGTGTTTCATATTTGTAGCCAACATTTTTATTCAATGTCATCTGTTGTCATTGTTAATGGATTCCCTTCACATTTCTTCAAATCCTCAAGAGGTCTTAGGCAAGAGAATTGTTTTTATCCCATTATTTTCACTATACTTGGAAAGGGTTTGGGTAGGTTCATTCATGAAAGTGTGGCTGAAGGAAAACTTCATGGTCTCAGACCAACTTCTTCTAATCTCATGTGTTCTCATTAGCATTTTGTGGATGATAGCATGACTATGGGGGAAGCTTCAATCAAAGAAGCTAGATCTATGAAATTGATCCTCAACACCTATGAGTCTTCCATGTGTCAGAAGATCAACTGGGCCAAAATTTATCTATTCTTCATTAATAATATGGAGGATACACAAGCCAAAATTAATAAAATTATTGGATGTAGCAAAGCAAATTTCCCTTTTACTTACCTTGGCCTCACTCTTGGCCTGAAGCCTCTTGAATATTTTGGGAATCACTTTCTGGATATATTCAATAATAATCTTGTTGGATGGAAAGGGGATTTTCTTATCCAGGTCAAGAAAGTTTTATTATTGAAATCGTCTCTTCAAAGCCTTCCTATTTATGTCCTTAGCTTATCTATAATTCCTTCTCATCTTTCTTAAGAAATTGAGAAAATCCAAAATCATTGTATTTGGTCAGGATTTGAGGAAAGGAAAAACTTTCCCCTCACGTGGTAAAAACAATGTAAGCCCAAATAGTTGGGAGGATTGGGTATTATACCTATTAAGGTTATCACTAAGGCTCTTCTGGATAAACAGATTTGGGGAGTTTTTGGCAAAGAAATGGAGCGAAATCTTATATGGAAGAAGAAATATTTATATTATCATCCCTCTATATAGGGCTTCCTAGATCCTACATTTTTAGTTTAGGGATCTTTCATATGGAATTCTGCTCAATTCTCAAAAGATTGGGCTACTTAAGGAAGAAGATAGAATTTAGATGATGGCAAGAAGATCAAATTTTGGGAAGATTCATGGTTTTTGGATATTCCACCAGCTGAGAATTCCTCTCTCAAAGTGTGGAAGGATCAATGCTCTGCTACCTTTAGAGTTTGGGTGTTTTAGTACTGGAAGGAATCCAAGTGGATTTCATTATCTAGTTTTTCTCCCCCTTTACTTTCTATTGATATCCTTTTATCTTCTATGTCAATCTCTCTCAATTCCAAGGATTCCTTAGTTTGGGGTGCTCACCTGAATGGAAATTTTTATGTGGCCTCTACCATATATTTATTTTTCAATGATGGGAAATGACCTTTCTGGGCTAAAGCTTCGTTGAAAAAATGTATTCCTAGAATTTATTTTTTTTAGCTTTCCCTTCAAAAAAAATAACTCACCCTGGACAACCTTCAAAAAGGGGGTTTTAATTTCCCTAATAGATGTTGCCTTTGCTGTAGGAATGTTGAATCAGTGATCCACCTGTTCTTTTGCTATGATTTCTCATGAAAACTTTGGGCTCTGTTTCTTTAGAGATGGAATATTTGCTCAATTTTTCTGCACTCTCTCGAAGATTTGTTCTTACAATGGCAATGCCCTAGTCCTAATAAAAATCCATGGAGATTTGGAATCTCTCAGCCACTTATGTATTGTGGCATTTTTGGAAGGAAAGTAACAATAGAATCTTCAAAGATAAATTCTCTCCTCTGGCTTTGTTTGCTCAAAATTTAAAGAGGGATTTTTGAATCTCTCTACAGCTCTCATTTAAATTGTGAAAGTATGCATTTGGATTTTGAGCAAAGGTGGAAGATTTCACTCATCCCCTTCTAGCTGGATAAATTTCAACTTTGACGGGGCATCCAAAGGTAATCCAAGGAACACTGGGTTTAGGGGAATTGTTCAAAACTTTGCATATTATTGCCTAGCTGCAGTGGTGAAACCCTTGGGTGTTCAATCTAGTCATTATGTTGAAGACATTGGGGCCTGAAAAGCTCTCTCAACTACCAAAGATTATAATTTTCATAATTTATGGTTGGGAGGTGATTCGATGAATATTGTTAACTCTCTTGATGGGTCTAATAAGCCGTCTTAGACTATTGAAACTATGATGAAAAAAACTCTCATGACATCATTAAATCCTTTAAATGTGTGATTATTAAGCATTCTTATGGTGAAATAAATGTTTCCACAAATAGGATTTCTAATTAAGAGGTTCAATGAAATGAAATTATTACTTGGATAGTGGAAAATTTATTTCCCCAAGATATATCTGCAATTGTGTGATATAAAAGGACTACTACAAATGTTGGAAACATTTCGAATGATGACTAAAATGACAACTTTTCACTTCTCTCTTAATTTTTGTATGGGCATGATTGTGTGTGGAGGTGAAAGGATTTAAAATAATTTCAATTCTCACGCTTTTTGGGTGTTATGTATTGCTTTAAATTGGGGCCTTTTCTTCATTCGAAGCTATTCCTTAGAGATTGCCTCTATTGCAGTTGACACTGAGAATATGGGAGGAGATTTATGTAGGGAAGAACCTAACAATTATAGAAAATGGGAAGGAGAGCTAAGAGTGTGGAAGAAGTTAGTAAAAGAAAAATTATGCCTTTTATGGAGAACATGCAAGGGTATGACAAAATCAGGGCTAAGAAGGTTGTTCTGAGAATTGTGGAGCAATGGGAGATGATTTATTTATCTCTATACGGTAGTAGGTTTATTATTTTGGTGGATCTCATTGCTAGTGTTACTGGGATGTCGCACATTAGGATGAGTTTCTATCATGATGAGAAATTTTTAGATACGGTTGTGAAGAACTTCCCTAAGAATGATGAAGAATGTGAGTTGCTGGGTAAGCCATTTTCTGCTGACTATGATACTAAAAATATAAAAGAGCTATAGAATAAGGTTCTCACTACTATTATGGATTATGTCACTATTGATGGGAGGTTTATGAGATCCCACACCTATCATTTTGTACTCTTGAACCATTTCAGGTAGAAGAAGAGGGTTTCTCTTCCCTGATATCTCAGTTTCTCACTGACAAGCAACCTTAACAAACATAAGGATAAGGTTAGTTCCCCTTTTCTTCATAATGTTCTTTTACTTATTATCTATGACCATTGTAAAATTTGAGCTATGAGTGAAAATAAGAACCTAAATTTTTTGTCGGTTAAGGGGAAATGAAAGTTTCCTTGTGGGGAAGGGGAATTTCCAATTCATTCTGACTGAAAGATGACAAAAAAAATTGAAAATTGATGAGGAAACTATTCAGAAAGAGGATAAGGGCATGGATAGTGCTGAGGATGAAAGTGGGGATGATTGTAGAGAAATGGATGAATAGGAAGAGGGAGGGGCTTCGGAGCAAGAGAAAGGAGAAGCTCTTTATTATAAGAAGAATGAGAGGGGAAATGATGAGGCACGGGATAGGGAGGATATTATTGGTAAAGAGAAGGAAATTGGTATCCAAGTGGATATTTTTTGTGTTAAGCTAGAGGATGGTAAATATAAAGCATCTGATATCATGTATGAATCACCGATTTCTATTACCAAGGATGGGGATCAGACTAAGAAGACCTTGGGTTTCAATGAGGCTAGCAATTTTTCCTCCCCTCATGTCTCTAGTAGAATGAGTGATGGTATCCATACTGGTCCTCTAGTTAATTACAATAACTCTTTCAAGCATGACATCTGGCTATCATGAAAGGGCTCCCTTGCTTCGGTGGATTTGAATTTGGAGAACCTTTTCACTTTTTATCAATCTTGGATCAAAGTAGTTAGGTTTTCTAGAAAATTAAGAGCTTGGTAATCATGAATTAGGCCTTGAAAGAAATAATCATGAATTAGGCCTTGAAAGAAATAATCATGAATTAGGCCTTGAAAGAAAATGTGAAGATTTTGGACGAGGAGGATATTAGTCGTAAGGGCAGGTTAACCAATTTGGAGAAAAATATTACTGAGTTGGTGAATAAGGTAGACAATGGTGTTGAAACATTGAGGAAAACCCTCTTGGTTTACCCTGAGGGCATGGTCATATTAGTCAACAATTTGAATGCCCTAGTTAGCTACCTTAAAGGTAATGGCCCCTCCAAAGTTCTTGTGGATTTGGATAAGGATTCTGATGACAACAATGTCATGCCTTCTCAGCCGGGTAAGTGCATAAGGGTTAGTTTAAAGAAGAAGGAGATTGTCCCTTCTAATGATGTACCTTATCTACGAGAGACTTCAGAGAAAATATTTGACATTGGGGAAGAGGTTAGGAAAATAATCAAGAATATGATGTAGGTGGCATCCAATTGTTTTGTTATTTTGGGTTTGTTCCAGGGTTTTTGTTGTTGTTTTGTCCTGGGGTGTTGCTGGTTTTTTGTTGGCGACTACAGATTTTGTAGTCTATTATGTTTTGGGCACTTTACTAATTTATGTTTTGTGAATTTGTAAAGGGTTGCGGGGTCCCTTAAAAACCCTATTTTTCTCTAATCCAAAACAACTTTGATAGATGGTCTTCAGTATTAAATAATTTTATTGAAGGCTAAATAATGTGAAATACCTAGAAATGTTGCAGTAGTTGCAATTCTTTCTTTCCTGGTTGTAAATATTCAAGGATCTAAAATTTTCTTCATACTTTCATTTGACATTTTTCATTGAGTCTCCACCTCTCCTAGTAGAGGATCAAATTTTTAAAAAGTTATAAGCGAGCCTTAAATA
This sequence comes from Thuja plicata, assembly GCA_018584345.1. Taxonomy (NCBI): domain Eukaryota; kingdom Viridiplantae; phylum Streptophyta; class Pinopsida; order Cupressales; family Cupressaceae; genus Thuja; species Thuja plicata. The sequence continues at coordinate 215,852 of MU228406.1, forward strand.
TTACTTGGTTTATGGGTCTTCTTAAAAAACAAAGTCACAGATATAATTTTTATATCTTCTGCAAATAAGGTATTTGTAAGATTGTAAGCTTTCAAAATCTAAAATAAAAGTGCATATTCTTTAATTTATTGAATCTATCCAAATTGATCTATAACATAGAGTTCTCAATTTGTTAGTGTTTATTCTTATAATATTTAGTTATGACAAAAAAAAGTCTAAACCATAGGACCAATGATTTAGCATAATGAATCTCCATTATCAACAAACTTAAATCAAGAAAGGATAACAAAAAAAGCTATAAATAGCCTTCTACACCTTTCGATCCAAAATATTTAGGAGAGTGTTCATAATTGTAGGCCCAAATATACAATAAAACTTATGTAGAAAAATAAGGCACAAAACCTATTAAAATTGACAGTTTTAAGATATATGGGTAATCAATGTTTTATATTCCATTAGGTTCAAGCATGTTCCCATTACTATTGAAAATTATTTAGAATTTATAACTCAAGAAAAGTATCTCTAGCTCACATTCAAATAGGAATGTTAAAAAAAAAATCTCTTCAACTCTGCTTCTAAGGTCTTAAACACTATGAAGACACGTGAACTTAACATATTTAATCTTGAAATTAAGATAAATTTTAATACTTTCTAAAATTCATCTGCAACTATCCTACAGATATCATTATTTTCTCAAAAAATTATGTCATCAACATAGACTATAACAATCAACATTTGATTTGGGTCAAATTTTTATTATAAGTTACATTCAACAAATCTCTTTTTGACTTTTTTGTCCAATCAAATACTTGTCTAATCTACCATACCAGGCCCTAGGATCTTTCTTCAATTTGTGTAATGCTTTCTTCAACATGAAAACAACATCTCAATCAATTTTTGACATAAATCCTTCTATTTTATCAATGTAAACTTCGTCCCTCAATTCTCCATTCAAGAATGCCAACTTTACATCAAACTAATAAACATTGAAATCCTTGAAAGATGAAAAAGACAAGAATTTTATAATCACTCTAGTCTAGGAAAGAGGGCAATTTATTTCTTCAAAATCAATCCTTCAATCTGAATGTAACCTTTACAAACTAGTCTTTCCTTGTACCTTATTACCTTTTCATTTTCATCCAATTTGTTTCTAAAAACCCTCTCTGTTCTAATTATACTTTTGTCTATCGATGTGGGTACAAGGTCCTAGATATAATTTTTCTCTACCTGATTAAGTTATTCTTCCATTACTTTTATCCAATTATGATCATTGCATGCTTCTTCTATAGTCTTCAGTTTAGTTTTTTTAGATTAAACATAATAAAAATTATTGTTGATATGATTTACTTCTTGTCATAATGCCTTTATTCTTATATCTAATAATCTAATTTTATGAGTGGTTTCTCTACACATAAGTTTGGTTTTAGTTGTAGATTATGGATCCCTCTTTGTCTCTTCTTCTTTCATTTCTTCCTTTTCTTTTTTTATCAAAATCATCTAATTCACTTTTGGTATGTTTGTCATGAATTATTTAAATACTTTCATCAACTTTCACATTCATACTTTCAACTATCTTATTTAGTTTCTTGATATAACATTGGGATGCCCTTCTCCTTGTAGAATATCCCAAAAATATTCCTTGATTAGCTCTACTGTCAAATTCTCCAAGATTTTTCTCATTTCTTTAAATGCAACATTTTATTCCAAAATATTTGAATTACTTTTCTGTTGGAACTCTTCAATGTCATAGCTCATATAATGTATTTCTATAATTTGGAAAAGTATCTAGTTAATGGTGTAAGCTAATGTATGTATAGATTCTCTCTAATATACCTCTAGTAAACTTGTTTCTTTGATCACCATTTTGGCTACTTATTAAGCTATCTAATTCATTCTTTCTATTATACCTTCAAATTATGGTGTTATAGGGGAAAATAGATGTCTCTTAATGCTATGTTTCTTATAGAAATTATTGAGTTCACCATAATTAAACTCCCCTCCTCTATCATATCTCAAACACTTGATTATTCTATCAACTTCATTCTTGACCCTTATTTTCAATATCTTGAATTTGTCTAATGCCTTTGATTTTTCTCTTAAGAATGCTACCCAAGTTAACTTAGAATAATCATCAATAAAAAGCATTGAATATGTCTCACCTTGTAAGATTCTTATTCTAGTTGGACCACATAGGTCAGTGTGTACAAGATCCAACAAACTGATAGATGATTGATCTTTTCCTCTGATCATTTATCTTGTCTTGTTACCTTCTTGACATCCTTTGTATATAATTTTTTCTGGGTTGTTTAGTCTTGGATAATACCTAACTAGTCTTGTTGAACTTATCCTTACCAAATTTTTGAAGTTAATGTGACACATTCTCCAGTGCCAAAGCCAACTATCATCAGACTGAGATAATAAGCACACTTTCATTCTTTCCATTTGATAAATATTTCCACTTACCCTTCTCCCAACTAAAATTATAGTTCTGAACTTCTTATGGATCTCATACCCATCATCCTAAAATAAAACATCATAACCATTTCCGCACATCTATCCAACAAAATCAATAGAACCAATTCCAACAATCTGTTCCATTTGATCATCACCATATCTAATAGTACAACCAAGTTAATCCTCAAGTTTTAAAAACTTATTTTTATCACTTGTATGATTTGAAAATCCATTACCATTCAACCATTCATTTATATTTCTTGTAATATATAATAAATTCTGAGAGTAATCATTATATCTTGGAAAAATATTAGAGATTTCAAATATAGGTTCATCCTTTTCAACCAAAAAAAATACCTCTTGATCTGATTCATCATCTAATATACTAGAATTTTCATTAACATAAAAATCCTTCTTATTGATTTTTTTGAGCTTCTATTTTGTTCCCTTTTCTAGACACCTAGTTTCTATATGAATCATTTATTATTAAACAATTTAATTCAATGTATTTAATTTGGACCAAACTTAATCAAATCCAATAATTAAAATAGATCCAAATTTGAAACCAGAGAAGAACACTATGCATAATGAACACCAAATTGAAGTGGAAAATCAAAGATGAGAAAAACTACAAAGAAGCTAACTATAGTGAATCAAAACACTAGCTAAGGTGATTTTTATAATGATGGATCGCTGCCAAAATGATCACTACACATAGTCCCACTATCGGTAGGCTCACTGACCATCAGGACAAATGCTCTAACTACAAAACCAGATATCATAGCTAAAAGATGGCTTATTACAAAATGAAGAAAAATTGAAAAACATATCAACAACTAAAATAATAATCAGCAACTACAACAAAAAATATTTCTATGATCTACTACCACTGGTTGCAGACATTCACATATACAACAATGTCTCATTGTCTTCTTCTTATGTTTTCACCTATCTCATTTGTAACACACATAAATCAAACATAATAATCCTTTATATATATCATTCAATTCTTCCATATCAATCAATGTCGACCAAGCACAATATTAATTTTTAATCTTCAAAGTAAAAAAACTACAAATTTAAATAGGTCAATAGAAGACATTACCATTATGGATAGGAATAAAACATGGAACACACCACAAAATCCTTTCTCAAATAATTATACTACCCAAACATCACAATATCCAAAGCTAAGGAACACGTTACAATGTATTGTATGTTGTCAAAACACAATCATCGATATCTAGATTAGGCTAGAGATTAAAAAAATGTAGCATCATATGTTACAACAGTAATGGGATTAGAATAAACATAACCAAAGATAGATCAATGTAGAAAAAAATCTAGAGCACACCAATTCTAAATCTTGAAAGCACCAAACAAAACCATATCCAATTAACCAGAATATGTTGACATCAATGACAACCATTAATGACAACGAAAATCACAACATCACTTTCCGACATGCGTGTGTTGATAACATTTGACAAAATAAAATAGTTGCAAATTAACTATTGTATGAGTTTCTATATGTTGTCTATGCTTCAAGATTCATTTCTTTTGTTTAATAGTGCCAAGTGTCATCGAAAATAAAGAATAAAATATAAGACCTAGGGTTAATAAGGAATAGTAAAACCTTAAATTATCAATATATCTAGACTATTAAAGTTTGAATAAGATGTTACATGGCCATTTAATTTATGAGTTATCTCTCCCTTTAAATTCTCTAAATATAATCAAATTCATTCTAGAAGGAGAATTGAACAATATATAATACCCTACATCATATGTGAATAATACAACCTTAAATTATTCAATTTTGTTCTTAACATATGGTTAGATAGATTTGGGTGATAAATGAGGTGATTGTGTGACAATATTCTTGTGCTTTATTTTAACATTTTTCTTATGTATTTTATGTAATGAAGATTTATGAAAATGTAAAGTATTAGATATGACTTAAAATTTTATATATATATATATATAT
>MU228406.1:220359-254252 GCA_018584345.1 Thuja plicata
TATATATATATATATATATATTAGTTTGGAAAATGATCAATTGTTATATTTATGGATATTTCATTAACAACTAATGTTAATTACTATTCTGGTCTAACTATAACTTATAGTTACATTGTAAAAGGAACTAAGAAGGCCAATAAGAGAACTGAGAAGTGCCTATATAAAAGATGATATCTCTTTGAGAAAGCTTTAACACTAACCCTTTCGTCTTAGAAATGAGTTGGAAGCACTTAAGGAATTGAATTTCGGATAGGACCCTTAAGGTCTCATGACTCCATTTGGATGGGAGGAGAAAAAGTCTTTCCTTCTTGCTTTTCCTATTGCCTTGTTAGGTTATTTTATGATAGGTATATGTTAATGTGCCTGGTTAAAAAGTAATATTATGGGTATTGAAAGAGCAACCCTACATTAATTCATTTTCATTGTCTTCTTCTATTGAAATTTATATGTTTTTTGAAAATGATGGTTTAAGAAAAGATTATGTTGAACTTCTACAAATGATTAAGAGAAAGATGTTAATCGCTATTTTTATGTATCTATATCCTCAATAATGATCATGTGTTCATTGTAATAATGACAGTTTATGAAAATCTTCATCGAGCTATGACATAATAGTCCTTGAGTATTAAATGTGGAAGCCAACATGTAATACTAGCATTGTTTTAATATCGTTGGAAATTAATTACTATTGGTAAGTGTTACTCTAAGTTTTAAACTATTGGCCTTATGATATTATATCCCTATTTTGGCACCTTCTAAAGAGGATCATAGGTTCGGTTTGAGATATTAAATCAATGGTATTCATTATGTTCTGGGTTGTGAGTTTTGTGGTCTCCTCTAATGGAGACACTACCAGACATCTAACTAAAGATCGGCTTCAATATACGAGTAGATTCCGCCCCCCCCCAAAATAATAATACTATTGTATCTAACTAATTTGCGAATGCACATAAGTGTAGATCAAACGGGCCTGGACGAAAGTTATAAGTGACAAGATTTATATAGACAAAAAGATCAAAGAGAGAGGGTGTGTGTCTTAATAAAATAAGGGTAAGGGACTTGGTCATCAAAATGAGAGATGGAATGAATATGAAATGAATGCTGCAGAAATATTTTATTCATACTTTTTCTTGTCCTGGATATGAACCCTTTAGTCAAACCCAAGTCAAATAATATATAATTGTATGGTTGACAAGGTAAACAACTCTTAGGGCCCATTTTTTTGGTGGAATTGACTCAGAATTGGCATTATAAAATTCTAAAATTGATATTTTTCAAGTTTGGAATCAAAATATAAAAAGGGAATAGGGATTTGTTAATTCTCATTTACGTCCAAACCTTGGATTTGAATTTTCATCTAAAAAAGTTGAAATGGAAAATGAATTCCAATTCCACTTAAGTGGGAATTCCACTTAAATGGGAATTGGGAGTAAATCAAATTTAATAAAATTTGAAGTCCATGTTGTGTTGAATTAAAAAGAAAAATTCTACCATTTGGATTTTTAGGGCTTCGACTACTATAGTCATTGTATGTTTAATAATTTAATAAATTAAAAAAAAATTTAAAAAAAGGAAATTAAAAAAATTAAAAAATAACCTTATTCATAGTATTGTAAGAGGTCAATTAAAGGTGGAAAGGTGTGTTCAAATTTGAACAATAATGAAGGTGGATATATTATTCTCTAAGTGGAAAGTTTTTTTCCTCTTTACTATGTATTCTAAAAGTGAATTATTATTACGTATATAGTAAATATGTTAGTAATTTGTTATGGTAGAAATTTTATTAAATGTAAAAAGAATAAAGTATGATTAATGCTAGAAACAAGTGCTATGGTGAAGTATTTGCCTAATAATTAATTATAGCTATAATATTAAATATAATTTAATAAAATCTATTAATTAATTATAATGATAATATTAAATATAATTTAATGAAGTATAATAAATTTTATTAGAAGATGGTAATTTATAATATTAAATATAATTTAATAAAGTACAATAGATTTTATTAGAAGATAATAGTTTAATAGTAATAGAGTTGTGAAACTATAAAATAATTTTAGTAAATTTACTAAAGATAATTATTTAATATAAAATTTGTATAATAGATAATAATATATTTTGATATATTGTATTCGGTGATAATACTTTAATTTGATTATTTTATATAATTAAAATATATTTGACTTAAAATAAAATATTTGATGTATATTACTACTATTTACAATATAATCAAACATATATTTATTAAATTAAGAAGGGAAAAAATATTGTAAGTTTGAAAGTTTTTATTTAATAAAAATATTAACTAAAAAATATTAACTGAGAATTGGTATTCTGCATCCTATAAACCTGCCTTGAAAATTATAATGCACATAGTGTTTCCTCAAAATCCGTGCAGTAAGACCCTAATTTAATAAAGTATAATAGATTTTATTAGAAGATAATAGTTTAATATTAATAGAGTTCTGAAACTATAAAATAATTTTAGTAAATTTACTAAAATAATTATTTAATATAAAATTTGTATAATAGATAATAATATATTTTGATATATTGTATGAGGTGATAATACTTTAGTTCGATTATTTTATATAATTAAAATATATTTGATTTAAAATAAAATATTTGATATATATTACTAGTATTTACAATATAATCAAACATATATTTATTAAGTTAAGAAGGGAAAAAATATTATAAGTTTGAAAGTAATTTTTTTAATAAAAACATAAACTAAAAAATATTAACTCAAAATTCATATTTTGCATCCTATAAACTTCCCTTGAAAATTATAATGGACATAGTATTTCCTCAAAAATCCATACAATAAGACCCCAAACCTATTAGCCAATTCAAGAAAAGTAGTTTTATGATTTTTTAACTTAAAAATTTATCATGTATACCTTAGAAAAATCTAAAAGAAATTGAAAAATAAAAATAATTAATTCATATTGGTTCAAAGAAGATTTTTTAATCACTTGTTAAGAAAAACACATTGCAATAGTTAATAGCATAACGACAAATACTAATAAATTATATCACTCTTAAATTATGGTGGTAATCATTATAAATTTTTTAATAAAATTATACTATCGTTATGCTCTACCATATTTGTGTTGAACTAATAGGTAAAGTCTTGTTCCAGCAATTTTAAAAAAAAAAATCTATTTTTCTTTAGTGAATTTTTTTAAGCATTACATAAAATCTCTTGTTTAATTTAAGATGTTTTATTTTTGGAAAACTATATACAAAACCTCATTTAGGATGTTCCTAATAGATTATATACATTTTTTATATCCATAATTTTGAAGAGATAAATGTTTGAGGAGTTTCCCTAACGTAAAAATGCAAAGAAAACCTGTGATATTTTTTGATGAGGCATTACAATCCTAGGGCTTGACAACACATTTAATAAAGTCTTGATGAAATCATCCAACCTTTCTTTTCTTGAATTCTAGGCTATTAAGCTTAAGCCTCTGCATCAAGAGGACGCTGATAAATTTTACCTTCATTGCTCAATTCTTACGTAAACCTATCACTACTTCTAAAATTTAAAGTTCTAAGGTGATATTCCATGGAGTGATCTCCCATTCTGATGGAGCAAGTGTAGTCGTGAAAGTTAAATCTTATTTATAGAATTAAAATATTTAATAAAACCTTAAGTTCAATTTTTGTAACAGATTGGATAATTTTAATACAAAAATTTACTCTGTTATATTTACCTGCTATTTAAGATTTGACTTTTTTTAATTGATCATTAGTCCTATATATTACTAAATATTTTCTTCACCCTTAGAAAGTGAGGAAGTTTATAGGTTTGGTTTTATTTTAAGTGATTACAAGTAACTAAACCTTAAAACTCTAGTTAAGATTTTGTGTGAGAAGGGAATTGAACCCAGAGATTTGGGGGAAGAATTAAGGATGTCTTGAATTATCTAAAATTATTATGCCAGTTGTAGCTTGAATAGTAAGCTATTAAGCTTAAATCTTAGCCATAGGGAAATCTACATTTTGAAAAAAATTCCATCCTTGGGTATCATCTTAACCTAGCTTTAGAATTGAAAGACAAAATGTGTAAATAGAATTTAAAATAATGTGAATGATTGTGTTGATTATTAGTGCCAAATTAAATATTTTTTATACAAAATGCTCGCCATGTTATATCAACCTTGTAATGTAAGGTAGTTAAAATATAGGTCTTTATTTTCCTCATGGTTAGTCATGTATGTGATTTGAAACCTTAGGTAATGTTTTTTATTTTAAAAAGCACCCGAAACTGGGGGTTGGCCCAAACATAAAAAACTAGCATGAGGAGTGCTGACAAACAGCAAAGCACACACACAACAAACCCTCAGGCTATGCCAATTTAAAAAAAAAAAAAAATAAGAAAGAAAATCAACAGGCCCCAGCTCCAACACGGAGCTGGTAACTAGCTTGGAAGTCCTAACAGGCCCCAACCTCACCATGAGGTTGGTAACCAGCCTGTGGTAGTAAGTAACAGTAAAGTTAGAATTAATAGTAACAAACAACAGATTATAAAAAGTTGAGATTAACCAAAGATCTAACAGGCCCACATCGCCCAACCAAAAAGTCCAGGCAAAAAAGTTAACCATAAACAGAGGAAAAGGAAGCTACTTGGGGTTACCTTCCCTGCCTTTCAACAAGAGCTTAAGCTAGCCATCCGTGAGGAACTGGTATAGTTCTTCATCCTTTCGCTCACCTCTCAGGTTCATTTTCTCCATATGAAGGAGTTGGAGCGTAGTGGCAGCCGCATGCATGACCTTCACAACAAATCTGAAATCCTATTAAAGCTTTCCTTGAGATTTTTAATTTCCACCCTCATTTCCTTTAGCTCCACCTTAGGGTCAGCAAGCAATAGGGGCTCCTAAGGACCAACAGTAATAATGGGAGTGTCACTTATAGCATCAGGTATTTTCTCCTCTATTTTTTTGGAGTCCTCTGGGGCAATTTTTATAACCACATGGGGGCTAGGGGACTGTGAAGTCAGGAGCGGCGAGTCCGCTTTCGTCTCCTCAAAGAGTTTTTTCTTTGAAAGGTCAAAGGCGGGTAGAAACTGGCAGGGACATGAGAGTCATGACTTTTCCCAGACCCATCCACAATAGAGCTTTTCTTCTTTTTTTTTTTCCCTTTCTTTCTCCTCAACCTTAATTTTCTTCCCCACTTTAGCTTTCCCTTTGGTGACCTACTTGATATATTTTTCCTCCTTCGAATTTTCTTCCCCTTCATCCTTATTAGTGCACCTCTTTCTCACAGCTTTTTTCTTATATCTGGTTTTGGTAGTGATTATTTTAGATCTTCATCTACTATCATTCTCCCCCTCCTCTCCTTCAGATTCAATGGTGATTTGGTCACCGTCAGCCAAACTATGCTTATTCTTCTTGGAAATAGGGGTTTTGGAAGAATTCATGGGGTTAGAAAGAGTGACTTGAAGCTCATTAGGATTCTCAGGATACAACATAAAGTTATGGAGAGAAAAAGTCCTAGGCGGGCAGAGGGCTAAATGGATATTGTAAAGGCATAGCATTAAGCCCTGATGGAGAATACAATAATTCTTCCTGGATTTCATTTTTTCTTTGACTTCCAAAACAGAAGCTTCCATCAAATGGAGCAGAAAAAATGGAAAGGATATGGTATCATTGTACCTGAAGTGGTTATGGAGAGGTAAATGGTACTTGTAACAAGTGCCGAAGCGGCCTTCTAAAGTGATATACTTCATCAAAATGAGGCACATTTCATTCCATGGGTCGGGCAGTGTCATTCTGTTGAATCCTCCCCTAAAACGTTTAGGAATCTCCATTTTTTTAGATAATCTTTTCATATAGGTGTCATCTCAGCTTTTGGTGATCTTCTTCCATTTTCTCCCCTCTATGGTGAGACTCATGACCTGTGTGATAACCTCCTCATTAATCTCAAAAGTTATTCTACTTATCGTGACTTTGCGCTCATCCCAAGTTTTTACCAACTGTAGAGAGACTAGTTCATCACTACTGCCCATAGCCTTCATGAACGGGAAGAAACCACCATCCTTAAGGTAGTTGAGAACACACAAATTTTTGATTAATTTGTCCTCGATCTTAGCGGGTTCCACCCGCACCATATCCCCGCCCATCTCTGAGCTGTATTTAGGCAAGTCTTCCTCCTTGATCTCAACCGACATCCCACCTTTCCCTCCTTTGTTTAGCACAAACCTCTCCAGAGCAGAGCCAGTAACCCAACAAATGTGGCAATTTTTTCTCCAGGCAAAAAACAGGTGGTTTTAATATTTGCCTTCTCACAAAATTGGCCCATACTATTCACGTGATTGGTCAAGATAAACGAATAAGATTTTCATGTCGAGAAATGATATCACCATAAAGGCTTGATGTAACAATTAATAGCATCAGTCATATCATTCTTTCCCTTGCGTGTGTTATGCTCCATGTCTTCTTTTAATTTGAAAAAGCTCGTACTCTTTCTAAAAATGGCATTGATAGCCCATCTTTCCAGCTGGCAATAATTAATATAACCAAATCCCATATCTCTTTTAAAATTTGAAATGATGTGGCACCTGGTGAACTTGCCTGCCATCTTTCTCGACCAATCAAAATCATCCTTGTTAGTCATCATTAAATTTGTTTTCTATTTCCACAAGCAAAATAACATGCTTGGATAGAGAGTTTAAGTTTCTCCAACATCTTAAGCCATTCACCACAAGACCCATGGTCGCTAGCATGTCCGCCACCATGTTACCGTCACGGTAAATGTGCTGAAGGTTGAATTCATCAAACCTAGGGAGCAATGAATAGTTGTCTTGCAGCACATTTGCCAGGATCCAACCAGTAGTATAGTTCCTTTTAACTAGCTCAATTACAATTTTAGAATCACCTTCTATGATTAATCTTTTAATCCCAATATCAGACGCCACCTTTAGACCCCATAGGAGGGAAGACATCTCAGCCAAATTATTAGAACCCTTCCCCAGGTGGACCACACAGGCCAGGATCAGGTGACCCTTTTGATCTCTAAGAATACCTCCACCCGCAGCAATACCATTAGAGGCAGTGCCATCAAAGTTCAGCTTGGTTATGTATTCCTCTGGGGGTGACCATTTAGTGTTTAGTCTTGTCAGAATTTTGGAGTTGTCCATGCACAGAAGGAGGTGGGAAGAACCCATTCCTTAGCTATCATACACTCTACTCCCTTGGGGGGACAGGGGGGATTTTCCAGTGGCAGGTATCCAAGTTTTCCTTCAATAGATTCACAGTCAGTCGCACCATTCCTTCAAAATTGTTGTCTTCTCCTCTAAAAATCTAATTGTTCCATTCCTTCCATAGACTCCAGTAGACATGTGGGGGTAATAGGTGCCAAAGGATGTTGATGAGAGGGTGCTCAACTATTCGACCCCAATTATTAATGAATTGGTCTAAATGCTCCAAAAGACCCAGTCCAGCTGCAGTTTGCTCATTATTTTTCCCCACTTCTGAGAAGTGTAAGGGCAGTGAATAAGAATATGATTTATTGTCTTAGCCTACATTTTACAAAGAACACACATGTTGACCAACTAGACTCCCCATTTCTGGAGGTTGTCCAATGTAAGGATTTTTCCATGAAGAGTGGTCCACCAGAAAAAAATTATTTTGGGGATGAGCTAGGGAAACCAAACCTTTCCCCAACTCATCTCATTGGCCAAAACCTTAATGTTAGAAAGGTAAGCAGATTTGACCGTAACCTCCCCTAATTTGCTGTGACACCACACAGCCTTGTCAACAATTTGAGAGATGGGGATCCTGATCTCTGTAATCAGTTTTTGTAGCTCCAAAATGTAGGGTGGGACATGCTCCTAGCCATTGTAAGCATTAGCAAGGTTCTTCCATTTCTTATCCTAAGAAATGTAATCACTGACTTTGTCTCCAAAATGAGAAATCAAACGATCCCTGAGGAGACTAAGTTTGTTTCTACTGAGAGGTTTATCTCCCACCCACCAGTCCTCCCAGAAACTTATCTGCTTGCCATCACCCACCACCCATTTTAAGCCTCTGAGGAGGATGCCTTTACTTTTCACCATGAAGTTCTAGAATTTAGAGCTAGTGGGGTAGTTTTGGCCTAGGGGGAATTGGTCATTTATGTAGTATTTGGCCTTCAAAATTTTACACCAACTGGAGTTACCTTTAAAAAGTTTCCACCCAAGTTTGGTAATTAGTGCCTTATTAAGATCTTTTATCTTTCTCACTCCCAGCCCTCCCACCTTCTTAGGTTGGCAAACCGTATCCCAGCTAATCAGGTTCATTTTAGTATTTTCCTCCATTCTAGACCATAGGAAGTTCCTTTGGATTTTTTCTAGTTTCTCCACAGTTCTATCATTTATTTTGAAAAGAGATAGGAAGTAAACAGGTATTCCTTGGAGGGCCGCCGCTAGAAGTTGGAGCTTCCCTGCATTACTGAGGACCTTACCTTTCCATCCTGCCAATTTTTTCTGCATTTTTCCAAGTATGGAGTTCCAGAAAGGGTCAAAGACTTCCTTCATAGTGAGAGGGAGTCTAAGATAGGTTTTGGTAAGTATACCACCCTTACAGCCAATACATTCCATAATTTTCAATTGGTTTCTCTGTTCAGAATTAAAGAAGTAAATTTTTCTTTTGCTATAATTAATCACCTGAGCCAAAGACTCCACACATTTAGTAAATATTTCCATTCTCTTGCTTGTCTAATGCAAGCTTTCCCAAATAGAAACATGTCGTCCACAAATTGTTGAATGATTTTAGGAGGAAGAGTGGAAGCCGATTTAAATCTAGCAATCTGTCCAGAAGCCTCCAATCTCAATAAATTATGAGCCAACACATCAGCCACAAGGAGGAACAAATAAGGGGATAGAGGGTCACCTTGGTGCAAGCCCCTCTCTGGATTAAAGGACCCCAAAGGAGAACCATTTATAAGAACAACAAATTCAACAATTTCCACTGCCTCCTTGATAATTCTTATGAAGTTTGCATGAAAGCCAAGCTTTTTTAGCACCCCATACAGGAATTTTGAAATCACCTTATCATATGCCTTAGAAATGTCTAGTTTCAACACCATGCCAGCATTATTACCTCTATCCATAAAGTGAATGATTTCATGGGTAGTGATAACCGCGTCTATAATTTGCCTTCCCAAAACAAACCCCTTCTGGTTGCGGTTAATTATTTTACCCAAGAGAGGTTTAATCCTATTTGTGATGATTTTTGAAAGGATTTTATAAATAGTATTACAGAGGTTGATAGGCCAGAAATCACTTAGTTCCTTGGGGTCTTGAGCTTTAGGGACCAGAACAATGTAAGTTTTGTTAATTCTCTTGAGCATTTTGCCAGTTCTAACAAAATCACGAGCAGCATGGATAATATCATATTTTATGATGTCCCAGAAATGCTAGAAGAAAGCTAGGGGAAATCCATCCAGACTAGGAGATTTGAAAGCACCCATGGAGAAAACTACAGTTTTGACTTCCTCTTCAGAAGCCTTGGATAGCAGCGTATCATTCTCTTCTCTAGAAATAACAGTTAGGATAGCCTCCAAGAGATGAGAGCTGTCAGAATCAACCCCCCTCTGTATTGAGCTTCTAAAAGTGTCATGAAAGAAATCCGTCACATGATTACCCATGTCTTCTTCCTCAGTCATCACCTCCCCACCGACAGCTAGGGATTTAATAATATTTCTTCTATTATGGATTGAAGCAGATCTATGGAAAAAAGCTGAGTTGCGGTCACCTTCCTTGAGCCATTGGATACGAGATCATTACTTCCAAAATATTTCCTCCCTTTTGAGGTTGTCTTTCCATTTTTTCCTCTAGCTCTCTTCCTCAATATGATATTCCCAAGAGGAATTTCCCATGGCCATTTCATTTTGGAGGAGTTTAATTTTTTCCTCTATCTCTTTCTTACACTGGAAGATATCTCTGAACTTATTTTTGCTCCACCCGTGTACCTCCCTTTTGATAATTTTAAGCTTCTCAACAATTCTAAACATAACCATTCCACTAATAGGAATATTCCACCACTTTTTTATATAATCTTCAAATTCCTGGTGAGAATGCCACATGGTCTCGTAGCAGAATGGTCGGGGTCCAGCACGGGCTTTCTCCTCCCAGTCAAGAATCAAAGGAGAGGGATCAGACATAGTCCTTGGGAGGTGCGAGAGGCCAATTAGAGGGGTAATATCCCACCCACCAAAGATCAACCATCTATCTATCCTAACCTTGATAAGGAGCCTACCTTTTCTATTGTTATACAAAGTAAAACCCATTCCCTGCAACTCAATATCTACCAAATCACTTATCCTCATGAAATCAGCCAGCTCCTGCATACTATCAGAATAATCTTGGGACCCTCCCAATTTTGCAGAAGGGAACAGGGGACTTAAAATCCCCAACACACATAATAGGGTAATCATGGTCAGCATCAATGAGGTTAGATATTTCCCCCCAGAGTCTACCCTGTTCCATTCTAGAGTTTGGGGTATAAATGTTGAACATATAGCAGGAGGAATGATTCCAAGTAAAAAATGTAGCAAGAAAGTTATGAGAAGAAGCCACAATGTTTCAAGATAACTTACTAGGGTTCCAGAGAGTAGCAACACCACCTAAAGCCCCATCAGCTTCACTATACAGAAAGGTCACTCCAACCAAATTTTATCAACCAGCAACGCAAAAATATTGTACATTATTTTAACCTCTTGTATGAGAACCATATAAACTTGGAGCTTCGTAATATACTTCTTCAAAGAAAACTATTTTTGTGGTCTATTCATACCCCTTATGTTCCATGATAGGAACTTCATATTTTACCTTTTTGAGAGTCTTCCAGGGTTAGTTACCTTCCACTGGCAATGGCCCTTGCTGCTTCCTTAGCTCTGGTCACCTTAGCAGTCAAGCATCCAACTTTGTTTTCACTCCCTACATCTGCCTTCTTTTTTGACTCCAGTCCTTCATCCATCTTCTTGCTCCTGGTTTTCCTTTTAGGTTCTGACCAGTTGAGGGCAGAAGTCGAGGGTGAAAAGGAGGATGTTCTCATCATTTTTGCCCCAAAATCTAAACCACATTGCCGGGTGGAAGAAGTTTCTCCCCAAAATTTTCCTGATAGAGCACTTCTAGCCACCTGAATCTTGTTTTCTATACTGGCATCAAGACCATTAGGACTGTTAATGAGAGTGTTAGAGACATCTGTTAATACTATGACCATTTCTCCATCTTCAGGGGTCGTACCCATCTCAACTACAGTGTTCTCCATGAGAATCTCACCTTCTTCTAATACCTCGACCTTCTCAGCCTTTGTGTTCCTTACTAACCCTTCCTTCATCTGCCCTTTTTCTAAGGCCTCAATCTTCTCAGTCTCTGTGTTCTTTTCTGGCCCTTCCAACACTAGCCCACCAACATGGGGGAGGGAATCCTCCATGGGAAAGATGTTCAACCGTGGTATCCACCGAAGGCACAGCTTGGAGGGACTCAACATTGTTAACCTTAGGAGAGGGGCATGTGACAGGTTATTCGTCCAAACTGGAAGAGCCCTTATAGTTAGTCACCACATGCCCATTTTTCCCAAATTTATGGTAGTTTAATGTGATATTTTCATAAATAATGGCATGGTTCCAGTTCCCCCACTTGGACTTAAGAAATACAAAGTTGGGAAGGGGCTTGTTCATCATGACATTAACATAAAATCTAGCAAACACCAGGTGTGACTTAGTGAGAGTAACTATGTCAGCTGTCATATAACTTCTGAAGGAGTTCCCTATCCATCTAAGCACTTTATCATCCCAGAATTCTAGGGGAAGACCAGGAAGGTAGACCCACACTGGAGCAGTTTTTTGTAGTTCAACTTTTGGGTTAAATCTAGGCTTCCATTTAGCCATCAGAAGAGCGTGCTTCCCATAGTGCCAGCTCCCTGTAGAAACCGACAGGGATCCTTTAACTTTCCACTTGGTTGTACACCAACTACGCACCATCTCTATGGTGGGCCTAAAGGAAACAAACCTCCCAATAAGGGCAAGGTGTAGGGCAGCAGATATGTCCTCCATAACTCCATCTGGGACAGATATTTTAGGTCCAAATTCTCCAGCCGAGAATTCAGGCATGTCAGGGGTGTCAGGAGACCCAGATCCCAACACCACCTTCTTCCATCCCCCCAATGCAATAGCATTATCCTCCTTCACAGGCTTTCAAGGGGACATCGTAACACTAGTTAGGGAACCAGGTGAGTCCACCATCTGAGAGGAAATGGGGCCAACACCTACCAAGAGGGGTTCCAAATCATCTCTCCTAGCAAGGACCAAGAATAGGTCTGGGCAGTCACTCCCCAGCTCCCCCAGCGGAGCAGGGGCCGAGGTAGAAGCCAGCATTCAAAAAACAAATGGGTGGGAACCTAGTTGTGGTGAAGTTACATAATTATTCAGTGACGATTATGGAATTAAACAATCTAATTATGGAATTAAACAATCTAGTCCCATTTCATTGATGATGAGTCCTATACATGACTCAACGTATCATTAGTTAATTTTTCAATTTTCTGCTCAGTTTCTTCAAAAAGTCTCATAAACAAAGTGAATACAAAAAATTTTAACAATATTTAATTTTCTTACCCCATTTAGCAATTGGAGTTTTATTCAATCGCGATCATGCATGGTATTTTGTAGGTTGGAATGATTTTTATTCAATTTGAAAGCCATTAATTCATATTTCTATTTATGTAGGAAACTTTTTTGTAGATTGATTTTTTATCCAATTATTTGGCAGAGTTAACATTATTGGATTTTATTCTCCTTAAGTATTTACCATCACTTATAGAAGCTTCAACTGTGTATCTTTCTCTGCTCACTCTGGACTCTAGGACATGCCCTTTGGTACTAGCAATTTTATATTTTATCTTAGGTTTTCAAAAGGAGAATTATTTTAGTTTTGTAGTTTCATACAAAAGCTATAATCCATCCCAACTTAAGGAATGTGACTTAAATTTATGACTTTCCAAGGAAGAGAAGGGATTCTCCATTCATGGAAATAAGGGACAAATATTGTAAACTCAAGGTGCTTATTGTTTTTAGATATATTCTTCTTTCCTAGATTTAAAATATATACACTTTTGATTATAATGTATCATGCAATCAATAATCTATATCATTAATATAATTTTTTGGATGATTGTAAAACTACATAAAATATAACAATCAGGTGAGAAGGACTAGTACTACAAAAACCAATTTTCTACATAAAAAAATTACACCTTTCTGATGGTTAATGGATGTGCATTCTGTCAAACACTTAGAGTGCATTATCCTATGAAGTTTTTGATTTTTAAGTTTTTATGATTCTTGGGTAGATGGATTTTTAGTTCAATGATCTCGCCTAAACATAGATAAAAAAAAATCTTGGAATTTATAAACAAAATAAGAAACAGTTGCATTAGCTGAAATAGCTAATAACAATGACATTTTGTGCAATGGACTACTGTAATTATAGAAAATCATAGATGAACACATTTCAAATTCTTATTTTAAATTCTAATTTTTATGACTAGAGAGGTTCGCCCTCTTGAGAAAGCTAGAAATAATACTTAATATTAATATTTTATTAGTACTAGACAAACAACTATCTCAATAAGAATATGAAATTGAGTGATTTGATCTCATAACTCTAACATGAGTGAAAAATTTCTACCAACACCTTTTTAACCTTCACACCAACTATCCATAAAACTCACGCCACCTTTGAATCCAACAATCTATGGCATTCACTTCTTACAAATTTTACCATTGTTCCCCATGTGAAAGCAACTCTTGCGCCTAGAATCAACACAAGAACTCTTAGGCCCAAACAAACAATCTTACACAAATTACAAGTTTAACAGATTCCTGACTCATTTTGAAATTTTCCTGGGAAATTACATCAAATCATTAACCTGAAGATTACAACATATCATTAGCCTATCAAAAATATTAGTGAAATCCAATGATATTATTGGTGTATTATTACCTTATAGGATTTTCAAATTTATTGAATTCCCCAAGCTGTTAGGAATGAATCTAGTCAAGTTCTTATTCTATGAAACATTCATTCATGTATGTGCATGTTTAAATTTAGTATATCTTGTAAGCATGAAATTGGGTTCACTTTTTTGGCTAAAAAGTGGAACTATTTTTCCTATTTTTTCAAATTCATTCTAACATAAATATTTGAAGCACTTAGAGATTGAATCATAAACGTATTCAGTAATAAAACTTGTAGTAAGAAAAGTCTAATTTTCAAATATGTAATTTATTTTAATACCTAAATGATACACTTGTATTTTTAATAGGCATTACTAAAACCCACATTTTAAAACCAATGTTTCTGACCATAGTATGCCCGTGTATGACAATAAAAATTTGACCTAAATGAAACTATTTCTCTGAATCCTTTTGGGGAATGTTATGTAACACAGTTAATATTTTTTTGTATTTTCTTGTTGAATATATATTTTTTAATTTTTTATTAGGCATAATTGTTATTTTGAAAATCTCTCCTATACGAAAAATATAATTTGATCAAAATATGACTTTGTAATTTAATTTTTTTTTAAGTGTGAAGAATTTTCTCTAGTTTGATGTTATATAATTCTATTTGCGAGAAAATTTTAAATAAAAAAGTTACTAAAATAAATAAATAGCCTATTATCTTTAGTTTGTAGACCCATTTCGGTAGAAATTCAATGAAAAATAGAAAAATTAATCAAATTTACAAACAAATTATATATTTGGAATCTCCATAGTCTAATATATAATGAGTTTTTATTTACACAAAATATTCCTCTGAAAACATCTTCCGATATATGTCTAAAGTCCTAATTTTGTATGGACACTAGATGAGACTTCAAGTTGTAGATCATACATGGTCCAAGGCAATGGTTCGACTACCCAAGCCTCTTTCAAAACCAAAAGCCAATAGTAAAAGTAGGCTTGAAATTCAAAATTTCTAGAAATGGGATCTCAATTAGTAAACATTACCCCATTTACCTTTTTTTTCAAATCACAATGTATAAATGAATCGATGGAAGGTTTTCTTTTAAAAATTAATATTTTTTTCAAAATTGGATCCTAATTTGAAATGAGGTTCCATTTTATTTTCAAAATGGGATCCTGTTTTGAAATGGAAACCCATTTCTAAAATTTTAGGCTCAGGATCCCAAAGCTAAACAAGACCCCGTTCATTCTAAGCGAGCACCCATTTTGTTGAGTGTGATTTTGTGAATTTGGCTAAGCATGAATGTTCCACCATAAGTGGACTCAACTTCTTGCACTTACCCTAATGTTGGTGTTCCTTGGATTGGTGATTTAGTATTAATGCGGGAGCCTCTTATGATATTTGCAATCTTGCATCAACCTAAAATACTTCCTTTCAGTTTATCCTTGTTTTTTCATGTTCTTCCATTCTGTAGGTTTCATTCAGTGCACCTTTAGTTCAAATTTTTGGCCATTGTGAACCTTGTGGCATATTATTGGCATTCTGTTTGGTATTTTTATGGATTTGTACCTTGATCTTTTCCTTCTTGGTGGGATATCTTTGTTTTTGGCCCGACCCTATTTTTTCTTGATGTTTCACGGGCTACTGTAGATTTTTGATCTTGTGAACCTATCCCTTGGCTTTAGCACCTTCTTGTTGTATCATTCGATGTTTGTGGGATTGTGGTCAACCTTCCTTTGGATATGCACTTCATTTCAAACCTCTCTGGGGAAGTTTTTCATGATTTGGTCTTGATCTATATTTGATATTACATTTTCCTTATGTTAGGGAATGTTATCTTCTTGGTTGACTTGATGCTTTTTAGAACTCTACATATCGATATAATTGATCATTAGGAAAGTAGATAGGGAGGGATAGAGAATCTCTTGAGGGTTCATCTAGAAGGATAGATTTGAATTTCAATCTTTAATTAGGCCTGTATGCCTAGCATGTAAGGCCACATATTGTTGGTTGGTTATGTGTAATATAATGAATCTATAACAAAGAGAACCTCTACTGACATTCTCTTAGTTCCTTGTTGTCTTTTCTATTTTCATTTCCATTGTGTGAATCTTCTTGCATGACTTGGATAGATCTCTTCAAGGTCCCTCCTTATTTTGGTTCAACCAAGTGGTATCAGAGTGAGTTTCCAATTCTGTTGAGGAAGATCATAGTTCCTAAGCTTGTGATGTCCTAGATTATTTTGTTGTGGAGTGAGAGAGTGAGGATCTGGCCCACAATTGCAGAGGATTTTCCTGAGATGGCTCAAAGATAAAATGCTAAAGGTAAAGCTAGGAGAGATGTAGATCCAGTAGTATTATAAATATTGAGACAAATTGAAACTAGGTTAGAATCTGTTAAAATGACCCAAAGAAGAGGTCGAGACATTAAACATGTGAGCGATGAAGAGGAAGAAATAAATCAACAGGTAGAGGAAGGAGGTGAAGAGAAACCTGATCTTGATACGAGAGATGACAAATTTTTGAGAGCCCTTGCTAGGGATAATGCAAGAGCACATTTAAATCCACCTAATTATAGTGATGGGTTGGATTCAAGTGAATTTATTGATTGGATTATAGAGATGAATAATTATTTTTAATATCAAGGCATTGATGATGATAAGAAGGTGAATTACGCTTGCACAAAGTTCAGAGGACATGCATCTTTATGGTGGGAACATTTATAGACGAACAAACAATGAAGAGTTCAATAAAAAATTAAATCATGGGATAGGATGGTGAACAAATTGAAGGCTAAGTTCTTACCTACTGATTACCAAGTAAGTTTGTTTAGAAAATTACAAACTTAGGGAAAAAAGATCTTAGTGTGAAGGAGTATACCGAAGAAATTTATAGATTGGATATCGGATCTAGTCATATACATTATCATGTTGAAAGGGTTGTCAGGAATCTTAATGGTTTGAGGACATCTATTCATTATGAGATTAGTTTGGTTAGATTGCAAAGTGTAGAATAAGCTTACTAGTATACCCTAAAAGATGAGGAGAAGTTGAACAAGAAACATTAACAAATAAAAATAATAAGAGGTCAAATATTTTAGAGAGGAAACACATTTTCTGGTGGAGGAAGATCTTTTGTAGACATAAATAAAGGAAAGGCATAATTCAAGGAAGAAAGTTCATACCGAAGGGATGATTAAAATTTCCATAAAGGTAGTGGATCAAGTAGTTACAGGAGAGATGATAGAAGAATGTTTAGAGAAACCTATTTTAAATTTAGATGAGAAGCATGTCGAGCCTTTGAATTTCCTTAAGGGAATGCAAATAAAATGACCAAAAATAAGGGTAGATTTTCTTATGTAGAGAAAGAGCTTACCGAATCTTTGAATTAACTAGAGTGTTGGGACTCAAAAATTTGTAAATTTAATGTCCCTTAAAACATAAAGAAAATTGTTAATAATTCTTCATTAGCCAATTTCCATACCCACATTGGTCATCACGAAGCCTTTATATTTGATCATAAGCCTAAATTTACAAAAAATTTCTCTACGTATTAAGCCATATTATGGAAGACAAAAGAAAATACTATCTCATTCAAGATGCCATGTTATTTAGAAGAACTGAGTTTTGTATACCTAGGAGTTTGATCAGGCATAATTTGATTAAGGAAAAGCATTTTGTGGGATTAGCTAGACACTTTGGCATTGACAAGATAGTGGATTTGGAAAGTTAGAATTATTTTTGGCCTCACATTCATAAGGATTTAAGGAAATTTTTTAAGAGTTGTAGAGTTTGTCAAGTACTTAAAGAAAGTAGTCATAATGTTGGATTGCATAAGACTTTGATAGTACTAGAGGGACCTTGGGAAGACATTAGAATGAATTCTATACTTTGGTTACTGATGACACAAAGAGTTAATGTTTCTATCACATTTCATTCCTTGTGAGAAGACTATAGATGCAATACACGTAGCTAACTTGTTTTTCAGATAAGTTGTGAGATTGCATGGATTACCTAGAAGCATAGTTTCAAACAGAGATAGTAAGTTTGTTGGTTACTTTTGGAGAAAATTTTGGAAAAACATAAATATTGACTTGAATTTTATTTATAAATTTCTTCCACAAAAAGATGGACAAACAAAGGTTGTGAAAAAAATGTAGGCAAATTTGTTAAGATGTTTGGTTAGAGAGAAGACAGGCAGCTAGGATTTAGTCCTAGCACAAGTAGATTTTGCATATAATAATTTAGTGAATAGGAGTATATGGAAGACACTATTTGAGATAGTCACTAGGATTATTCCTAAAGGAGTATCAAAATTAAGCGATATCAGTCATGAGGTTAAGAGAAGTGTCGAATGAGAAGAATTTACAGAACACATGAAAGCATTGCATGTTTAGAAGAAAGAGCATGTGGAGAAAACAAATAAGAAGTATAAGGAGAGAGAATATGAAAAGAAGAGACACAAGGAATTCAAAGTGGGAGATGAAGTGATGGTATATTTGAAGAAGGGTATATTTCAAGTTGGAACATACTATAAGCTATAGATCAGGAAGCTTGAAGCTTGTAAGATCTTGAAGAAATTTGATTCGAGGAATGCATATGAGTTTTAGTTTCCAAATGACATGGACACATTACCTATATTGAATGTTATAAACCTATATGAGTATCATGAGGAATATTTCAATGAAGAAAATGGACCATATGTGGAGCATTAATATCCTAAGAAGAAGATGGCACTGCTAGAAGAGATTTTGGATAAAAAAATTTGAAGAAGTACAAGGTGAAGGTAGTATAAATAATATCTTGTTAAAGAGAAGGAAAAACCAGTATAAGATTCTTCATGGATTTATCAGGATGAGGTTGGGCATATTTGGTTTCCTCTAGCCCCAAAAAAGTGAGAGTTTCACTTTTCAAATAACCTAGGGTGTCTAATGCAGGAGCATCTTCAATTCTTGGAAATCTTGCATCAACATTAAACATTTTATTTTAGTTAGTTACTTTTTGTTCCTATTCTACCAGTCTTTAGGTTTCATTTAGTGCACCTTCAGTTTGAATCTTTAGCCATTGTGGGCCTTGTGGCATGTTCTTGGAATCATGTTTGGTCTTCATCTAGGTTCGCACCTAGATCCATTCCTTCTTAGTGGAGATCTCTTTGTTTCTTTCCTAGACCTATTTGATTTTCACATTTCATAGCATGTTGGAGTTCTCTAATATCAGAAACCTATCCCTTGGTTTGCGCACCTTCTTGGCATATCATTCAATTTTCATGGAATTTTGGGTGACCTCCCTTTTGATGTGCACTTAATTTCAAACCTTTATAGAAAAATTCTTCAGGATTTGGGTCCAAACCTATATTTGGTATTATGTTTTACTTATGTTGGGGAATGTGATCTTTTTGGCCAACTTGATGCTTTAGAGAACTCTATAGTGATGTAATTAATCATTAGGAAAGAAGATAGGGGGTAGTGAATCTCTTGACGGTTCTTCTTGAAGGATAGATTTGAATTTAAATCTATAATCATTCTTGTATGTCTGGAACATAAGCCTTCATTTTTTTGGTTGGTTATATTTAATTTGATGAATCTATAATAAAGTGAACATATGATCTGACATTCTCTCAGTTCTTTTTTGTGTTTTCTTTTGTGGTTTTTGTTGTTTGACTCTTGTTACATGGCTTGGACAGATCTCTTCAAGGTCCCTCCTTACTGTGGCTGCACTAAGTAGATTTGCATTTCTATTATTATAGATATACCTTGCATCCATAAGCTCAACAGGCTTAGGCACTGCAAGTTTATTTGAAATAATTTTAGTATTAAGTTGTCTAATTTCTATTTGCCTAGTTAACGTTTGCTAGCAAAAGCTAGCTACAAGTTAAAGTTTATCAACAAAAGCTAGTCATTCTTTTTGTAAAATTCATACTTCTCTTAAATGAGCAATCTCTACTTTATTTATTCCCAAAGATACTAAATGGAAAACTCTTGTAGACATCATCTAGTATATTATTAATTTGTAGACTTGTTTTGATTATGGTCAAATTATATATGTTACAACACAATCTTAAAGGTGTATTTTACCACGTTCCTTCATTTGTTAAAGCTACTACCTGGATAAATCCTATAGCTTTGGTAGATTCATTTAAAATACACACATTCATTCATTTGCTTACACAATTGCAAAATTATATGACAGTGAAAGATTCCATATAAGTATCATCAACTTTCATTAAGACACAACAACATTGAAAGTTTAGGTACAAATATAAAATCTAATGATGGTAAATAATATCACACCCTACTAATATATAATTTTATAAGGGAATTATTTTCTTTTCTAAAGGTTATCTACCTTTCTTCAATTAAATGACAATTGAATTAAAATATGTTTATTTATTCAATTGCTCAAAAAATTGACATTATAATTTTATGCTAAAAGTATCCTACCCTTTTCTCTCTCTTCCTCTCCCCCTAAGATTCTATTTTATTTTATAATAATTACCTTCTTTTTCCTTAGAGTTAAAAGTATTTCCTTCTTTTTTAGTAGTTTTAATAACTATTGATCTACACAATGTAGTTTTTGTCATTCTTGTATTGTGTTAATTATCTCTTATGCTTTGTTCAGTGAGTTTAAGGTTCTTATTTATTTCTAATTTGATAAATAAGCACTTTATTTTCTTAAGGCTCTTTGTTCAATGAGTTTAAGGTGCCACTCATTTGCTTCAAATTCTTTCATTTCCCTTTGACTATAATAAAGTTTTGGTGTCATGGCTACACAACTATTTTTGTTCAACACATGATGAATATGTTGATGGGGTTCAAATCAATAATATTTTTAATATAAAGTAGTTATATTTATAATAATTTATTTCACTAGTTCCAATTTTGTATTTTTTTTTAATTTTAACAATTGAATTCTTGATTCTAGAGTTTTTATTTTTGTAGTTTGAAGTGAAAATCTATAAATTATTCATGCATCCATCTACTTATTTCTGATAATCTTAAATCTAAATGGATTACACTATTGGAAGGAACTTTGACACTTTGTGTCTCTTGTTTATTATTGTCTGATGCTTTTAAAAACATGGTCATTTATTAAAAAATATATACAACATTTTATTAAATTAACAATCATTTAGAACTATAAAAAAGAGAGGATAAATAAGTATTATATAAAAATTTGGGACATTAGTCAAAAAGAGAAAGAAAAATTAAAATACCAATAATGCCTAAATTATAAAATATAAAAAGTATATAACACATACATCCCGAGCCATGAATATACCTGAGTAGAATTAGTAAAAATCATGATGCATCATAAATACCATAAAAGCACAATGATCACACTCTCAAATCAAAACATATACAACAATTATATTTAGGAATTGTCACCATTGCAATCTGACAAGGTATCCCATGGTCCTGATCATTTATTAAATAAAAAGATGACACAGTTAAGATCAAATTGTGCCCTAATTCCATCTTCCCTCTATCACCGTCAAGAATTTTAAAGGCACACTCAGAGCTATGAAGCTAGGTGTATTTGATTCCTAGCACCCACATAATCACTTGTTCCACAGAGTAAAATACACACACACACACACACACACACACACACACACACTCACACACTCATCTGATAATCACAAACAATGAAGACAAAATAAAGACATTACATGGGCCTCACAATGAGTAATTTGACACCATCTCTTCATACAGACACATCATAGAGAATATTAATATAACAAGTAGATAAAGCATATCAATATTCTAATCATCCTTAATACGATTAGCATAATCAGGGGTTAGAACACAATCATATTTATAATTTTGAAACATAAGCATGAACCATAACCATCAAATATTCATAATTAGATACATACACATAAGTGATAATCCAATCAATGCTCGTGTATCCATCAAAAGCATAAATAAAATCCTAATCAATTTATGTCATCAAAAAATGAAAAATAGTCGATCATGAAAATCAATAGTGAAAATTCCTAACTACAAATAATAAAAAGGGAAACATGTTGAAGTGTGTTACAATTATGGTTATTGTTTCCATAATAGTTAGGATTAAGGTTATGCATAGGATTATGTTTATGATAGGATGTTAGATATGATATATTTTAGTTGCGGATTAGAGTTATGGTGAGTGTTAGGGTTATAATTATGGTAAGGGTTATGATCTACATAATGGTTAGGGTCATGCATAGGATTTTATTTTTCATTAGAAATTTTGTTAGATTTATAGTCATTATTAGATAAGTTTTTAGGATGAAGGTGAGTATTATGGTTATAATGATAATTATGTTACAAGTGGGATTAAAATAATAATTATGGTTAACTTTTGATATAGGCTTATTATAGTGATTTAGTTTAAAATATATATTTATATATTTTATATTATGGTTAAGGTCACTATTTAGGGGTCTAGTTAGTGTTATGGTTACACTTATGATTTAGGGTTATAGTTAGCATTATGGCTAGGATTAGAATTAATGATTAGGGTTATATTTATGGATTAGATTATATATTGTCTATGCTTATGGTTAGGTTTATGCTTAGGGTTATAGTTATGGTCAGCTTTACGGTTAGAGTTAGAGTTAGAGTTAGAGTTAGAGTTAGAGTTAGAGTTAGAGTTAGAGTTAGAGTTAGAGTCAAGGTTAGGATTATGGTTAAGGTTATAGTTAGTTAGAGTTAACATTACGGTTAGAGTTGGGGTTAGGATGAAGGATGGGATTATGATTAGGGTCAAGGATAGGATTATAGTTAGGATTAGGGTTATGCTTAAGCTTATGGTTAGGGGTGAAATTTTATTTAGGGTCATGGCTTGAGTTGGGGCTAGTGCGAGGATTATGGTTAGTGTTTTTCTTATGGTTGGTTTTTTATTTTACATCAATTTTAGGGTTATAGTCTTGGTTAGGATTGTGACTATTATTTGAAAAATATATATCAAAGGCTTTATCTTGGGATTAGGTTTTGGGCAGAAGATATAGTAAGGTTTAGGGTCATTATTAGGTTAGTCTTATATGATTTAGCATTAAAATTATAATTAAATGTAGTATTAGAGATAAAATAATCATTATGATATATTATAGTTAATGGTTAGTGTTTGAGACAAGTTTACGAGTAAATTATGGTTATGGTTAATTTAAGGGTCACAGTCAAAATTATGGTTACAAATAGGGATTAGACCATAATTATAATTAATTTTAGAGTTTGAATTATAATTATGTTTAGATTTAGGGTCAAGAATAGAGTTTTGGTTTGTGTTAGGGTTAGTGTAAGAATTAGCCTAATATTCCACTAGCTCTAATTCTAATGCAATTTTAGAAACTACACATCCAATACCACAATACTATTAGTGTCAATTCTCATTTGATAAATATGGCAGTTACTTAAGAATATTGTTTATGTACACATTAGTCTAACACTATATAGTAACACCTCTCATCATTATGAATATTTCAAAAGTTATAATTATTATATTTTCAGTTATAAACAAATTACTTTGAGAGTTATGCTAGCCAGAGAAATTTAACAAATCAGAATTATAAAACTAACTCTATACTTTTAACATTTTCATTCAAATGACAATGCATAGTCATAATTTTTTAGGTTTCCTCTTGTGGAGTAAAAACATTTCTTATGTCAAATAGCTTCTACATTTTCTCATAAGATAAATCTTTATGTGTGTCTGCTACGTTTTGACATAGGAAGTCTTAAATATTGTTTATAAAAGACTAATGAGTAGCCGACATATGCCAAATAATTTAAAATAATATTCATTAGTTTTAAAAGGAAATAATATAATCTACAACTATGAAGTTTGCAATGAAGTACGTTGGACTTTAAGAATATAGTAGAATAACCAAATATTTTTTAAAAAAATGTCGAACATACCATAAACGATTGAAAATCATTGGCTCATTAATATTTACAAACTCTATATATAAAATATTTATGTATTTTTTATCTGTGATTTTAATTTTGAATTTACAGTTGTGATATTTATCAATATTTATTTTGAATTAAGTTTCAGTAGTTAAATAATCTATATAAGATAGGAGATTAATAATCAGTACCTACAATAGAATTTTTACACATACAAATTATCGCATAACATTAAGAATAGAAAGGGATAAAAATTAAAAAGGAGTGATTTTGGATACACCTTTATATAGATGCCTCATAGTCCACCTCAAGCATTGTGTAGTCACAACCATGTAATATCACCTTGCCTTGCTTAGTTATGACTACTTTAATGCCTAAGTACGAAAGACCAAAACTATTTACCAAAATTTAGCTTAATAAATTTGGTGCAAGAAAGTTTATTCAAAGATGGTGATATTATAAAATGTAAAAGTTGTATCCAAAATGGCTCCTCTTTAATTGTTATCCTTTTCTATTCTTAATGTTAAGTGATAATTTGCATGTGTAAAAATTCTATTGCAAGTATTGATTATTAATCTCCTATCTTATAGAGATTATTTAACTGTTGAAACTTAATTCAAAATAAATATTGATAAATACCACAACTGCATATTCAAAACTAAAATCACAGATAAAAAATATCCAACACAAGGAACATGATATTTTTAGACAAGTTGTACCTAGAAAAATCCCAGTCAGAAAACCAAAACTGCATATGGGAAATTTATAAATTAAACTTAAAAAATTAAGAGATACATAAATTGCTTTCCTCTTAATGGAAGAGCTTTAGAAATATCCCAATTTATCCTATTGAGACTCCACTATTGTTGACTCCAACGTATCACCATGCACTTTCTATCACTACAAAACTATTTTCTAATTTTAAATTGATTTGCTATCACTGCAAATGTTTCTCAAGTGTGTGTTCTTTCCAAATGCCCATTGACCCCTTTTATACTACTATCATTGAAAACCAATGACCAAGATTAATTTCAACCAATGGCTGAGATAAATTAGACTCCAATAAAACATAACTAATTGGTTTCTAGGTGTCTCTAAAAGAGTTAATTAAATAAATAATTTTATGGACTCTAAGTAAGTCTCCTAAAAAATAATCATTTACTAATTCTTAGGAATGGATAAACAGTTCTCCAAGCTACCCAAACTAACACTCCCTCTTAGCGAGGAAGTTTTTCTACATAATAGCCAACTTATCTTTGAAGAAGATGAATTTTTCCTTCCCTAATGCCTTAGTCAAAATGTCTACAAATTGTTTCTCTATGGGTATATACTATATCTGAACAATTCCCTGCTATACACAATCCATAATGAAGTGATACCTGATGTATATATGGTTTGACCTTTCTAGAAAAATTGGTTTCTCAGATAATCTAATGCAACTTTGATTATCATTGTCTATCATCGTAGTCTTAACCGTCTAACCAAACAAGGATACAAGAAAATTTTAAAGCCATATAGATTCACACATTGACATGCTAGCTTCTATGTATTCTACTTCTACAGAACTCATGACCATGAAAGTTTGCTTCCTATTTAACCAAAAGACAAATCCTCATCCCAAACTGAAACAACACCGTGAAGTGCTTTTTTTATGTTGTTTTGTCTGCTCAATCTGTGTTAGTATAGCCTACCAACTTGATTTCTTCACCTCGAGCACATCTAATCCCATACTCAATTGTACCACTTGAATAATGTAGCACATACTTTACCATTGTCGAATGCACTCTATTTGGCTCAACCATGAGATTACTAAGAGAGTTAAGTTCAAAAGCTATATTTGCCCTCGTATTGACCAAATACATGAGATAACCAATCAAATACCTATATAAGATGGGATCTAAACCATTCTCCTTGGATGTGTCTACATTCTTCCAATTCATGATGATAGGTGTAGACATGATTTTACAATCCTCCATCCTAAAACTCTTCAAGGTTTTGATGTAATATTTCCCTTGTCCAAGGAAAATCACTATATCTATCTTCCATACCTTGATGCCTAGATAGTAGTGCATAAGTCCAAAAGCCTTCATCTAAAAATCTACCATAATGTGCCTCTTGCACTCTTCTATGATCCCTAGTGAACCTGTTAGAAACAAGACATCCACATATAGAACAATCATGAGAATGTCACATCCAACCAACAAGTAGTAAAGGTTAGCATCTGACTCACACTTCATGAAGCCCATTCCCTAAAATTATGTATCAATGTGGTCATGCCAGACTCTAGGAGCTTTCCTGAGTTCGTACAAGGATCTCTTCAATCTACAAATTTAGGTCTTATTGTTTTGTAGTAAAAAGCCTTCACGTTGTTTTATGTATATATCCTCTTTCAACTCATCATTCAAGAATGTTGTCTTGGCATCCATTTGATGGATCTTCCATCCCATCTGTGCTGCAAATTATATCACATCTCATATAAAAGTATACCTCACCATTGGACAAAATGTCTCCTCATGGTTTAATCCCTCCTTTTGACAAAATCCCTTTTCCATGAATCTTTCCTTATATTTCTCAATGCTATCATCTGCATAGTGTTTGACCTTACACATGAAACTTCATCCTACCAAATCCTTATCTTTAAGTCTAGGAAAAACCTCCCACACATAATTCTTCATTATTAAGGTATAGTCCTCAACCATCACATCTGACCACACCTAGTTTTGTGTGGCCTATTGATAGCTAGAAGGCTCACTATCTACCAACTGAAAAATTAATTCCACATAGTTATTATACCTAGCTGGTTGTCTCTATTGTCTACTACTCATCCTAGGAGCTCTCACTAACTCCTAAGAATCCTTATATGTCTATTTAATGTCATAGTTCCTACTACCAATAATAGAGGATAAAGTATAAACCTTCATATCTTGATGCATCTCTTGGATTTGTTTCATATATTTCTCCACATTTAGAAAAATCTCAATAGTTGAGCTTGAGCTTGTGCTTTTACTAGTAAATATACTTGACCTTTTCTTCCCTTGATTTGGTTAAACAATCCTTGTAGCTTCTGTTGGCTACTCACTTTGGTTACCTACTGGTACATCTTTGGACCTTTTAAATGTCTTTTCCTCCATGAAATTGACATCACGTCGAACTATAATCCTTCTCACCCTTGGAATGAATATTTGATATGCCATTGAGGTCTCACTATACCCCATGAAGTAAGTCCTCTCTATAGTCTGATCTAACTTGGTGCATGTCTCCCTTAGAATGTGACAATATGCCAACTCTCAAATATACTGAAGTGACTGTAATTTGGCTTCTTCCCTATGAACGCTTCCTCTAGTACCATCTTCCCTATTACCCTATGTCTCATTGTATTCTATATGTAAATTGATGTATTACATGCCTCTTCCCATAGGTAATGAGGCATATCCTTCTCATGCAACATAGCCCTTGCTGCCTCTGATATATAGAATGATTCTTTTTCTCAGCAACCCCATTCCATTTCAGGTTGTAAGGAATAGTAAATTCTCTTTTGATTCCCTCCCTAGTACAAAAATCCTAGAACTCTTTCCCTTTGTACTCACCTCCATTTTATGATCAAAGAAGTTTTATCTTCGTGATTTTCAAATTCTCCACAAGAGCTTTGAACTCTTGGAAGCGACTAAAAAAATCATCCTTGGTCATCAAGAATGATATTCAGGTCTTCCTAGAGAAATCATAAATAAAAGTAACAAATTACTCATATCCTTTGAGAGACTTTGTCAACATTAGTCCACATATATGTGAATATACAAGATCAAGAACACTCTGGTATTTAGAGTCAGTCCTTGAAAATTTTTCTTTCTCAAACTTCCCTTACATACATCATCATGTTTTATGCTCACCTTTGGAAAAATTGTCAGTTTATCACAAAGAAATTTAAGTAATCCATGATGTCTATGGCTCATCCTCCAATACCATATCTCTCTTTAAACTCTAGGATTACTACTTCTCATGAGTGCTTTAGGAATATTAAACTGCAACCTATAAAGCTAATCGCTCTTAATTCTAATAGCTATGGGTGATTTCCAATAATTATACTTTATCAACACATGTGATGCTCTAAAGAGTACATTGCACCCTTTGTCCTGAAAGACTGATACATAAATTAGGTTCATGTCTAATCCTAACACATGTATTACATCATGAAGGGGAATCAACTTGTCATTCTTCCTTTGAAACTAAACAATTTGTTTCCCAACTGAGTTGAGTTTGGACATATTCCCCATAGAAATATGGATTATGGTATCCTCCTCCTTATAACTAGAGAAGTACCCTCTAACTCCTATCATATAAAATAACCACCCACTAGCTACGTACCAAACACTCTGTGAGGTTGAGCTAACCAAACAAGATATGAGGAAAACTCACCATCCATTCTACTAGAGACATCATCTACACTTGTTGAAGTTGCGATATTCTTTGTTCCTTTCTCTTTGTTATTCTTCCTATGTGGGAAATTCCTAACATAGTGGCCAAAATTGTAAAATCCATAACACTTGATCTTAGACAATCCCATCTTCTGATTTTATGGATTTGATCCTTTTCAAGACCTCTTCTTTGCTTTCCCTTTTCCCACTAGGGCAATTTTCTCATGTGTCACCTAACTTTTTTAACTCTTATTGTTGGTTCCACAGACAAGACTTGGTCTAAGCTCGTCTAGAGTGAAGTAGCTCTATATTTGATCCCAACTCAGTAATGAGTCTTATCCATTAATAACTTGAACAAAGGAATCCCACTTAGTAAACCCATTCAGGGATATTCTTAATAGGTCATCATAATTTTCTTTATCTCCAAAAGCTACTAACTCATAGTTGGAAAGTCTAAGCCTGGTGAGGAAACTTGTAACATTTTTTCCCTTGTTCATCTGGGTATTCCTCAAATTTTCTCTGAGAATCAACTTCCAGTTAGTGGTAGAATTTTGGTACAAATTCAAAATAATTTCCTACATATTCTTAGTTGTATATAAATCAACTATATGAGAAACTATATGGTCCTTGACACCGTCAAGGATTAGCATAATTTTCTTGGCATCATCCTTCTTATATGCTAAGAGTTGTGTTGGATATGTAGGTATAGCTACAAAAATGGTCACATATTCCTTGACATAATTCTCTTCTAATAATAAACAAATTATGGCTTTCCAGATACCAAAATTTGAGGCTCCATCCAATTTGTCCTTATCTCTTAAACTAGCTAAGGTCACCTAAAAGGATAAAATAAAAAATAATTCTAAAGAGGTCAAACTGGGTTTTATAAACCCTCAATTTTCTATCCCTTGGCTATGCTAAATATTTTATACCCTTAGATCGACTCTGATACCATGTGAAAATTCTATTACAACTATTGATTATTAATTTCCTAACTTATATGGATTATTTAACTCTCAAAAATTAATTCCCAAAAATGTTGATTAATAACACAACTACAACTTCACAAATAAAATCCCAAATGAAAAATATGCAACATAAGGAACACAATATTTTTGGACAAATTGTCCCTCAAAAAACCCCAAGGGGAAAACAAGTACTGCAAATGAGGAATTTCAATTAAACTTCAAAAAATTAAGAGATACATAAATTGCTTGCCTCTTACTGGCAATGATCTGGGAATATCCCAATTTCTCCTACTAAGATTCCACTATTGTTTTCTACAAACGCTATCACTACGCCCTTTTTATCACTTGCAAAATCATTTGTTGTCACTGCAAATGATTCTCAAGTGTTTGTTCTCTCCAACTGCCCATTGACCCCTTTTATACTACTCTTATTGGAAACCAACGACTAAGATTTAATCATAATTAATGTATGAGATAAATTAGATTCAACAAACCCTAACTAATTAGTTTCTAGGTGTCTCTAAAAGAGCCACTTAGTTAAATACATAACTTTTTGGATTCTTGCTAAGTCTCTAGAAATACAGTCATCTATTAATTCTTGGGAATGGATGAATAATTTTCCAAGGTACCCAAACTAATAGCACAAGCATTATGTGGAAAATATTGTAGCTGATGAGATTAATTTATGTTGACTAGGAATGATTCCAATTATTTGGGTTAAGAAAATATTAAAACTTCAAATTACAAAAAAGGTCCAATCAAGCCCTCTAAATGGTAAGAGTCAAATAATCCCGCCTGTGCAAACAACTCAAAGAAAGAAAGAAAATAGGTACAATAAAATGGCAAGTGTTATCTCTGTATAATTGATTCAGAGGTAAGTGGATTTACAAAAGTAAGATCTTCTAATGACCTTCAATTGCAAAAGATGAACAATGAACCAAGGCTCCCAAGTACATTCAATGGCTCCAAATGGGAAGAATGAAAGGGACCTATCCAATTCCTCCAACACCTTAGAAAATAATAAAATACCTATTCAAAATTCTTCCAACAGGTTACAACCCTCTGGTGTGGTTCAAAAACCCCAATCCACTCTAACACCTAAATTGGAGTAGAAGACCTAGTAGCCCTATTCTCACTATTTTTTGGACATTTTGTGAAAACTTCCCAAACAACTGGAAAAATATTTTTACATTTTTACATATCCTTTATGGTCTTACAAAACATACCTCAAAATCACATAGGAGTACTTTGGAACACAACCCTCAAAAAATTGTTGCTTCACTTTCCTTCCTAGACCTAATAGGTAACTTTTACAAAGGTACCCTATTATATACTCAACACCCAAATTTTCCACTTTGCATAAAGTGTTAAAAGGGTCCCCATTAGATAAATTTGAATTCAATTTGACTCTATAGGCTTCCTATACCCAAAAGGCCCAAATTGCTCCCTCTAGGCCTTTAAAACTAGGGCTTTCTTAAAAACAATTCAAAAATCATTTCCATAACTCCTCCTTTTGGATTCACCATTTATTTGTCATATAATTATGTTTTTTCACATAAATTATACCCTCCTTAAGACATATATTCTGCTGCTACACTTATGGCATCAATTTCATGCCCTTTTCCCACTCTTCCTCATGGTATACACCCACTAGTCAACTTCTTTTGCATCCAAATGGTTAGTAACATCGTAAATATGTTACATAGGTCCCATTCAATTAGAAATAAAAAAAAAATACATTCATTGAATGGCCCATTACATCATTAAAAAGACCAAAATACAGTTATTTTAATGCTCCAAAATGAGCACCTACAACAACTTTCCAAATTTGAAGCAAATAGAAAATGAAAGAATTCAAGACTGATAAAAAATGATTTTATTATGTTATTATATCATCCACAATTCTGTTCCAAATCAAAAACAATCAATAAATCATTGAAAACAACAGGATTTGCAAGGAAAAACTTGAATTTTTATTCAATTTGTTAACAACTGATTCAAGGTAGTTGGGATTCATTACAACCACTAATTAATTTAGTTTTTAGGATTTCCCTCTAAAACCAAACTAGCCATTGGTATTTGAAAATTCAAACTAAAACTCTTTATTTTAATAAAGGCATGGACCTTTAAACACTGCCAATGATCTCATAAGGATCAATATGAGATTTCTAAATTCTCTTCATGCCCTTGAGGCTCCTACACAACCCAAGACCATTAAATCCATAATTTAGTCTTATGGTCCTCCTAGGACCATTAGGAAAATTTACATGTTTGTTTATATTATTACATTGAAATGCCATGATAGGCTTTAAGATATCCAAATTGAGTCCCTTGGACCCCTAAGAGACCCCCTTATGCTTTGTTGGAGTCTTTATTGTCTTCATGTCTTTGAGTGCTCCTGCACCAGTAGTAGTCGATCCCATTAAATAATAAAAGATTCAGTGTCACACCTTTTCTATTTGATTAAAGAAGAGAGGATTGGTAGCAAGGATCTTACACATGAGAATCAGTAACATGGCTATGCTTCCATGGTCGAGAATGACAAGAAGCCTTGAAACCTAATAATCAAATAAATGTAATTCTTTTGAACCGTATAAAATTTGATTGGAAAGTAGAGCACAAATATGGTTTTATCCTATATAATATGGGAAAAATAGAGCTTTTACCAATAGTTTTAGAATTGTATATAGTGACTTCCCTGGGCAAAGATGGTATTTATCTTGAGCCTCGAATCAAGAAATAATCAAAACCTTAGAAACAAAAAACATAGCTTATACACACACATTTTTTTGATTTAATTCTTATTCTTACCAGTTATATATTCATGCCATGCTATCTAATTACAACCAAGAGGACTATCTAACAGAGAGTAGTTACATTCGAGTCACTTTTACAATGAGACAACTAATTAGCCCCTCACAACCATGTCAAATTAAGTTGATTGTTTATAAATTGATAAAGGTTTTTAGATCAATATGCAATTGTAGAACACCTCTATGCATAATTATATGCATTTATATAACTAAACTAGAAAAAGGTTATCTTTCATTACAATATTTAAGCATTTTTAGTTGGATAGTAAAGATAAGAAAAGAACAATCCCAAACTAACAAATCTCAATTGCACTGAGAAAGTAATACAAAATAGAAAATTACAAAGCTCAAAAGATATTAGCTACATTCAATTAAAAAAATCAAGGTAATTATCTCACGCTATTCTCTATGATTAATACATCAAATTTTTCATTATCTTTATATTGTTCCATCCTCAAGAAAATATACAAAGTATTTATTCAAGGTAAAATCTATTTGACTAAGTGATAGTTAGAATTCATAACCAAACAAACATTACTATTATATGAATGACTCATCTTGAAGAAATATGACGATATGTTCATGTCAAATATAATTAAAAAATATATACTATTCATATGAAATATGAACAACACATTAAGAGTTTGAATGAAACAACTATAACAAA
The DNA here is from genome assembly GCA_018584345.1 of Thuja plicata. Lineage (NCBI taxonomy): Eukaryota > Viridiplantae > Streptophyta > Pinopsida > Cupressales > Cupressaceae > Thuja > Thuja plicata. The sequence continues at coordinate 253,080 of MU228406.1, forward strand.
GCCACGAAGTTCCTGTGACTTTTGAAAAAAATCATTTTTAATTTTTTTTATTAAATTCATAACTCTAAATATTAAAATTTCAGTTCATAAAAACTAAATTCAATTATATATTCATATGTACAAAGTCTATTTAGAGCTATGTCTTGGGACACTGTCTATTTATTCTCAAAAAAAAATTAAAAAATAGACACAAAACAATCCTAAAATTTTAATGATTCAAAATATGTTTAATAAATATCTTTTAAAACAATAAAAGTAAAAATCATATTTATAATTAAATTTAAAAATAAAAAATTGAAATTATTTTGAATTATTTCTTGTAATTTTTTATCTTTATATTACTTCATCTTTATTTTTCTATCACATCTCCATGATTTTACTATAAAAAATTGAAATTATTTTAAATGATTTCTTTCTTTGTTATTTTATCTATGATAGTTCCTTTATTTTTTCTTTGACACCTCCTTTGTTATTAATAATATATAATATATAGCATAAAATAAAATAAATATAAATATTTATATATAGACCATTTGAGTTTGAAAGTTGAAATATATATATATATATATATATATATATATATGAAGGTTGGAAAATATTTATATAAGCAATTTGTATGAAATAATATAGGGTAAAAGCACAATAATCTGTCACCCTTTTACAAAGGAAAAGGACGACAACACCAAAACTGTAAAACTTCAAGGGCATAAAATTCACATTTCTGTTGAGAATTTGAAGATGATGTAAACTAATGAAATGTGTGAAATAGGCTGAATTATATGCCTATAATTTTTTAAAAAAAATTGAACCAAAATTAATATGTTTTTTGAATTTTTAAGGTCTATTTTTCATTTTGTGAAAAATATTGTAAATCAGAGAGTTTACTTCCCGCCAAATCATTATAAGTAAAACATTAGTTTTTCCTCCAATTTCAAAATATGTTTAGATGACATGTATATCTAGTGCCCAAAAAAAGAAAGAAGTGTTTTCGGTCTATACTTTTCCCATTATAAGTATTCAAAGTCAAACTTAGTTGAAATCAACCGTTTTTGTCTCCCGCCATTTTTCCCCTATCAAAACAATACCAAAAACCAAATAAATTACATATTATTGAAGAGGACTCTCCTCTCTAGTGTTATCTATGATTTTAAATTTTTTTTGAATTGATTTACT